>JAHZNA010003260.1:0-15593 GCA_027743935.1 Sinodicranocentrus sp. ZH6
ATAGTTATGTAAATGATGTTGTTATGACTCCACATTTCAGAGTTACTATTTTATTTTGTTAACAAACGTCGTCCCATCTGGTTTTTAAATGAAAATTCCTAATCACAGTACCCGTTAAAGCACAGAACCACCATATCTCTATGTCTACGGCCCTGGGTAAAACCATGTTTTTTCTTCGCTTTACAATGACATGTGCGTACAGAATCTTAAATTCTATTTCTAAATTCTTCAGCGAAACTAATAAAAATATTGTCACCTGTAAATGTTTGGGATCGCCTTCAAATCTTGGGCACATAAATAGCAAGCAGTATTCTGATGAATTGTGAACATAAATGAAAGGTTTTTAATTTATTTATTTTAAATTAATGCACTTGCGCATCTATATATAAATATACTGTGTATTTATGTATACAGAAGTTTTAATTGCATTGCATTGCAATGGGTTAACTCATTTGCCTGGGACAGCCATTAAAATGGCTACCTCGAATGTGGTACTTCACCTGGGAACACCATTAAAATGACGACATAATTTAAGTTGGATAACGTGGATAAGCCACTTTTGTGACAGTGATTTTTCATTGGGTTGTCATGGATGAGCCAATTTAGTGGCTCCTGAACTGTCATGCTCACCCGTAACAACCATTTTTATCATTGAGGTACTATCACAACTAGAGTGGCACAAACGGTTGTTGGTCTAAAAAAAGCCGGACATAATTATTAATAATTATAGTTGTTATCCGACCCCCCGGATAGTTAGTTACAAGGGCAACCTATTCTAGCTTTGAACTTGAAGCGCATTTTAAGAGCTAAGTATATGCATATTCTATGCGAAGTTATATCACCGTTGCAACAATGGGGTATCGTATAAAAATCTTACATTGAAAAGCCATTACAAAAGCCTTACATTGACTCTACACCAAAAAGCGATTTACATTGAAAGCCGATTCGCTGCCACTCTAGTTGTATGGACCTCATTGATTTTTATGGCTTACACTTTACACAAACAACTTGCTTATTCCGGGAGAGCCATTTTTGTGGCGATTTTGGAATAATGTCATCCCCTGGATGAGCCATTAAAGTGCATATCTCCAGAAAAGCAGTTTTCTCCTGCAGCCTGCAGTGTCATACCATACTGGAAAACTCTCAAAATGTCAGCATTCAACTGGCACGGTACTCGCAAGTCAATTAATGATTTAGTATTCAAAGATAATTATTGATTGCCCGATTAAAGACACACTCGTGTTGTATACACATATCTTTAACTGTACCATCCAACGTTATTTTTAATTAATCGGTGACCTCCCCTTTTAGTTTTTTACTAATTTTATACGTTCAGAAAATATTTTTTAAAAGAATCCTTCCCCCTGTCTCTTCTAGCGTCATACAATATGTGATCTAGTTGGTGTTTAAATAAATTGTCCTTTTTTCGGCTCCCAGGTCTGCCATAATTATACCTATTATTGGGTTTGGTAATGCCAAAAAGATTAAATTACATAGAGTGGACAGTGCCCAATTTCATCGTAGATAATGCAAAATGCAACATCCGCATTTAGTGTATTTTTCCCATTTAAAATTGTTTCTTTGACGACTAAAATTTTGGTAAATAGATTCCGCATTCTGCATTTCTACGATGAAATCGGGCCCAGGTCCATGCAAATCAAAATTAGTTTTGATTGTTGTTATTCCGCCGAATTAAAATGAGATATGAACATCATAAATTTAGTCAAGGATATTCACGCGGAATAGCGACAACCTGTCCTCTCCATGGTAATGCATGCTAATGCATGTTCCAGCTAACGCTACCATACTACTGAGAAATGTTCCCTGGTGAAGTACCTAGTATTCGCTTAGTAACCTTCCAGTTCAAGCGATGGTTATTATAATTTCTATGCCCATTTCAAAGGTACACACAAAATTATAAGTGATTACACGTATAATAATTTACTAACATTCAACAATCAGAATAATAGAAACAAGATAAATTTAAACTGCAAACAACATACCTAACCAACAGTTTAAAAAATTAAGGAATATTATAAATTTCACTAGCTAACTGAAAGTCAACTTACTGAATTAAACTCGACGTTTGTCATTTCCAGTTTTAATCATCTCTGCATCTGGTTTACTTTACGATTGCCAACTCAAAAATAAAGTAGTTATACAACACAAAGCATCTCTACTCTACACAACAACTAAGCTAAAATGCGTCAGGTTCTTTATACAGACTTTACTTCGACTGAGCAAATTGATTATCTTTTTAAACTTATTAAAATGTTTCATACACTATATGTTACGCGTTACAAATATATACTCTTTGATCGTGTACGTGTCATAATTCATAAGCTGGCTTGGTTCCCTCCTCGCAAATCTGTTACATTATATTGATTAAAGGTAAATATAAAAGGTAATTACAAAATTACAAATGTATAATAAAATACATTAAATGTGTATATAAATTTCATTCTACATTTCGGTCTTATTTTACTCAAGTCTTATACACTGCTAATCTCACATATAATAATAATTAGTTTCGGGTTTTGAGAACTTTCCTGTAATTTTACATCTTATGTCTTTAGTCAACGAAGTATTTATGTATCACACTTATCTGGAAAATACCGAATTATTTTTATTCTATTATTGCAACAGCGCAACCTGTACAAAAATATGTGTATACATACCGTGTCGATATTAAAAAATGCAGTCTTATTTTGCGAGTTCAATTGCTCATGACTGGATTCAAAACACGAACAGAATTTATCAGTCTTCGTGGTTGACGTTGAGTGTAATGGTAATCCACTGGATCTAGACTTTATATGTCTGCATATCAGTCTTATACTCGTTTGCACGTTATTTCATCCGTGATGTATTTCATCAAGTTCAGTCTCTTATTTTTACAGGTGGATCTTCTGTAATGGAAATGGGGAAAAAATGTATCGAATACATTATATGCAATGAATATCCAATGAAATCATGAAAACACTGACCAAAATTGAAGTTTTGATTTGTATACTTACATTTACTATATACCATCAGTTCTTGAAGATGGTTTTTCATCATGTTTTCTTAAGCGTCTTATGGCGTTGGGCTTGGGGAAGATACTCTACGTTTCTTAATAGGGACGACCATATCCAAAGCTACGTTCATTCCATTATCATCCTCAGGGAAATCACAGATTTGATTCGGCTTGGAATTTTTCCTCTTATTTACACTGACCGTATTACCAGATCCGGGAGAGTTGTTGTTTGATTCACTCATTAAGGTTTTATGCATATTCTGCGTTTGAAGATAGTCACTGGAATCTTCGTCCTCCTCAACACCACCATTAATTCGGACATGAATACTGGTTTCAGCAGTCAACCCATTTTCGTTAACATGATAACCCTCATTCAAAAGAGATGTGGCCTTGACAGGTCCCTCTTTTAACCACTTCATCACTAGTCTGGCATTAAGTCCGAATTTTCTTGCAACAGCCCGTGCATCTCCAGAAATTTCTGGATCGCAATTAAAGGCATCAATTACCATATTCTTAGTTTTGTCAGTGTCGCTACATCCGGTCTCCGTGGCAGGTGGGGAACTGGACGATGTTGAACTTGAAGTTGCCTGTGGAGACTTTTGGCGAGAAGGCAAAATATTTTGAACGAAATTTTCTAAACTTGCCGTATGGGTAATACCATAACCATTGGTAGAAGTAGTTCCAGCTTCTTCCTGGCTCTTTCGTACGAGACCAAGTTCATTAAGAAAGGAATATTCCTTGTTCATCGCTTTACTGATGAGACGAGTGGTGGTTGAGGTAGCTGTTGTTGCACTTTGTGATGGAACTGCGGTTGTAAGGTCCATTCCTTGATTTTGATTATTATAATCACTGATGCTACGATGATTATTATTGTAACCATATAGCGCTGCGTTTATTCGAGGAGAACTGGATGGAGATGGAATGCTGGTAACTACTTCAAGCATTGAAGTGGGATCGATGTCGTCATCCATATTTTGTGACATGGTCCTAACTTGACGCGAGTTTCCTTTTCGCCTTTGAGCAGACCTTTGATTCTGGCTTGATTTTCCGTGGCTTTGATTATTTTGCGCATGTCTTCCTATCCCCTGCGGAATGGTTACTAATGGCTGAACTCGGGTAGCAGCTAAAGCTGCAGCAACTGTTTTAGCCTTTCCGGAATTGACAGCAGGTGGAACCCTAGGCGATGCAAATCTATGATTATCTGATGTATCAGTTGACAAAACCTTTCTTCTGTTTTCGCTGCCCCCATTGCTTCCATTAATAACTCCACTGCTTAATTTGCCCGCACCCGAAGAAGTGGACTGGATAGGTAGCCCAGCTGCTGCTGCTGCAGCGAATGGATTAAACCAAGCTGGTAGTCTACCGTTATTACTCAGGTCAGTTGCGTTAAGGCCACCACTAGAGAGATCTGTAGAATTACCAATTCCACACTGCTGGAGCAGCTTTAGATATTCTTGTTGTTGACGAATGATATCCAGAGTTTGTTGAGTGTTGTACTCCTGTGACGAGGATGAGGATTTAGCTGGAGAAGGAGAAAGAGCAGTGGCACGCCTAAGGTCCCTCAAACCCTGACTCATATCATTGTTAATCCCATTCCCGTTCACACGAAATTCTGCCCTGCCTCGAAGGAGAGGATGTGCCAGCTTCTCCAATGACACCTCTTCCTTCAGCAATGCTTTTCTAAGCAAGCTGAAATCTGAATAAGGATATAGATGATTGAGCTCGTCCACGAGTAGTAGAGCGTTTTGTAGGTTAGTGTTATTGCTTCCACTTCCACCACTACTTCCACCGGCACTATGAGTAGGGCTCCCTCTCCCGTTATTTTGAATAGGACTGTGCTCTCGGGGGGAGACATTTCGAGGGTTTTCCAGGGAAAGTGGCAGTGCGAAATTATTAGCAGCCGCAGCTGAGGCGAAAAATGAACTCATATTCATAAACATGTTGCCAGAACTGCCACCGTTGGCGCTATTTCCGTTACCGTTAGTATCGTTAAAGTAAGCGTATGATGAGCTATTTCCACTGTTATTACCACCCCCGTTTTGCTTGGAGCTTTTTGACAAGTTAATTAGTGACGATGAAGTCGACGATGACGATGGATGAACAATGGTCGGGACAAAATGCGAAGTGGATTTGCTGCCCCCTTTAAGAGGCATGCTTTTCCCCCTATTCCTTGCTGAAAACCTAGTGGGGCGAGAAGATGGATCTGACGACTTTTGATGAGCAGCCGATGATAGATTACCTGCACTTCGTCGCAGTACTTTACTTCTTTTTGAAGGCAACTGCTGACTCGCCGAAGAAACCCCTTTCTTTGTAGGCAATGCAGTCTGTTCAGTCAAAAAATCCTGGTTGTTTTGAGGCGACGATTGAGGAGAGTCCTACAAAATATTCAACAAAGAACAGAACAGTTAATCCACACTGAATGAAACAAAGCCTTAGTGTGTCTACGCAGAACGTATTTAAGTATAATTCCTTATCAACATTTAATTTGGCAGATTATCTCAACTAAATGACAACACTCTTCGTGTGCAGTTGCTGGCTGCCTGATTAAACAATTCACATGCATACGTGTTTAATATCAACTAAAACAACTACCAAAATTTTGGAACTTTCTGTAAATATCGTCACTCACTTCTCAAGAATTTATTTCGCCGAGCAAGAGTCAACATGAATCCCACAAGAATATGTTGTACATTGAGATAATGGAAGATTAAAGAGAAGAAAATGTAAATAAAACGCATTCAAAAGAATTAATGTCTTTAGGTATCTTTTTCAGCTCAATACGTATGCATTCTCTGAGCATGGTACGCTCTACTGGGATTTACAACTGGCACAACCTCACAGGGGGAAAATATCTGCATCTCTCTGAATATGAATGCAAGCAAAGTTTTGTGGATTATACAAACAGAAAAGTTCAAAGCACAGCCTGGTACATGACAAATCTCTTTTTTTCACTAAGGTATGCCTCATCGACTATCGCCTATACATAAACATAATAGTCTTGTTGTACACAGTCCTTTTCAGTTATCAACTCTGTCGTATTAATTTACGTGTGAAAGGTCAGCCGTCATCCGTCCGACTTTGCCATGCAGTAGGTAAGGTTTATAAGCTGTGTTTGGAGAACCATTATAAATCTAATGACTTTTGAAAAAGTGTGTGTAGGTGTGTGACAATACATTATTACTAAGAATGACTCACTGAAAATGTTCCTATGAAAAAGTCTACTACCAACTACCTATTTGTATGTTTTTTATGGAAAGTATCTAATCTAAACCAATTTGCTCACCGACTACGCTCTTCCCCCATTTTTCTATGTATGAATATGAATACACACATTGTGTATTGCATTATTCTAATATTTTGGGGATGAAAAGTCAGTTTTTTTAAGGAACAAGGCGCAAGGAACTGATTCTTTCTCGCTATTATATTATTGCCGACGCAGAGACGACGAAGGTGGTGCGTTCCCCTGCAATTCTAGGTATTTTGGGGGTTTGTTAGTGTTTAGAATACGATAATAGCGTGGTTGGACCCCATTCCAGAATTATAATGGGACTTGTCAATATCATCATGAAAGACTGAAATAAGGTGTAGTCCTGCGTAAAAAAAGAGTAATAATAAAAAAGGAAAAGAAGTAAGTAGGCTTCAGGAAGGAACAAAAATATACTGTAAAAAACCTAACCTTGTCCTGTCATAAAATCCATTGTGCATGCTATGCCATAATGTGTATGCAGCACCATCACCACTGGTTCCTCATTATGTAGTGGGTTCCAGTATCAGTCAGGTTTGGTACAGGTAAAAAAGGGAAAATAATAAAAAAAGGGGAAGAAAGGGGTTCGTTTTGTCGTACTTGCAGTTGCAGCTTGTGCGTAAGGTCCGAACGACGGCGGAGGCGTTTATATTGCAAGAATAGTAAAGCCAAAGTAAGGATATAGGAAAAGATCACAAACTTCTATATTTGGAGTTGGCATTAGCAAGTATTTTATATGCTTTATTTTAGAAATATTATTACTACAAGGAAGTCAAGGAAGGAACCCTTAAGTTAACCCTCTCTTTTCTTGGTCTTTTATTTTTTGTACAAAACTCTATCTGATTTGATGAAATGAAATGCGTGTTGTGTAAAAAAAACTCCCCAAAAAGTTTCAAAGTATGGCATCAGGACTAGGAGAAGACTTGAGCTCTTATTATGCTCTAGTGATAAGGAATGCATGGACTCGAGTAAAGAAAACGAGATTTTTTTACCTGCCTGCCCACTCTTCCGCACAACCTGCCTAAGTTGCCACAGGCGAACAAACGCGTTTCCTTTTTCTCTCGGAGATCTCACCTTCTCCAGTGACGCGTATGGAAGTACATTGTTCTTTTCCTTGCGGTTGAATATGTGTGTGGAGTGGACTCTTATGATAATGATGATTTTGTGTGTTCTTGTACTTGATTTTTAAGGGTATGGTATGTGTATCCTAGGTTAGGTCGCTGGATGCAACGCTAACGCTTTCTTGCAGTAACAAGAATGATGATGATTTTGATGATATGAAGATGAGGAGGAAAGGCGAGGATGCCATATTTTTTCCTATTTTTATCGTAGCACAGCTGTTACACAATGTCTTTTACAGTTCACCTCACCTCACTAAAATAGCTAATTTCATATATGAATATTATTATCCACTAGTGAATTTTATTGTGTGATGAACGTTTTCCACAAAATATTAGGCAGATTTTATCAAAGTAACTTTCTATGTGAATCTTCCATGGCCGAATGGGTTTCAAGTGGATCCGTTTATACACAAAATATCCTGGACTTGTAGCATGCTAATAATTTTGGGAAATATTAAAAATAAGCTGCATGATAATGCTCCGTGATGATACTCACTAATAAACATATCAATATTGCACACTATGAGAAACTCACTGTGGTATGTTACCAATACTTTTTAGCACTATATTTACTCGCCAAGAAAAGCCTGTGACAAATATTCGTCTGTGTCTACTCTCCTTCTTCAGTGAATAAGTCAATTATACTGGATGTTCTGCTGCATTTAATTTAATTTTGGATTTGAACAGATTCCGTTTGTTTGCATAGCTTATCTACGTTCAAATGCAGAGATATCTGTTTTCTCTTGAGAAATCGTAGTAGATACACAACTATAGTGAACGCGACGCAATGCGTTTACATATCGAATGGAACAGCGATTTATAAAATAATATTAGGAATGCACAAAGGAAAAATGTTAATCACACTCGCAATTAACTATACCAATCGTAATTCGTAATCCACAAAGCACAACGAAACTACTAGTCATTTTTAGAATAGAATCATTAAAGAACAAAATGAATTCAACCAAGAGTAGATTACGAAGTGTAATAAAGTTTTTGTTCTTTCAACACAACTCTTTAGTAAGCTTAAAGCACTTAACGAACGAAAGAGTTTTTCTTGACGAAGCTAAAAGTGAACTGACGTGAAAAATTTTCGAGAAGGATATAGAATGGAGAAGGAGCCAAGAAAAGTTACTTCCAGAGTATACGCATATAAAAAGGGGAGAATATACATAGCATTAACAACTCTTTTCGTATGTCCATAAAAAACGAAGGACTTGCAGGGCTTCTTTTTTTTGTCTCCCTCTCCACTTCATCTCCACTTGCTTCAAACTCATCTTGTGTTTTCTCGTTGACTACCCTAACGTTTGAAAAAGGCAATAAGGCAAAGTCACTTACTTTACCTTCATTAGATATATATCGCAGTACCATAACCGTATAAAGGAAAGATCTAATAATAATAATAGTGATGATTATAAAGTTAGATTTGTTGTATTATGTATATAAGCCTTTCTCAAGTGCTCACAATATATTTCCCCTCATCTCTCGAACAAGTTGCTTCACAGTAACTCTACGTGTTTTTGCATAAGAAGAGGCGAAGATTAAGATAGTTTTCAATTGAATGCCCCCTCACTTTGCTTCTTCATCATTTTCAAGCATAATAGATAAAAAAAGGTCTTTCGTATATCCATAAAATGCAGTCATGACATGTAATAATAATAATGCATCTTATGCAGTTTTCACGATGATGAGAGATTACTGCTCCACGACTAACCAGACAACATGCATTCTTGAACGTACACATGAAGCATACATGTATGTAAGGGCTCTGCCCTTCTTTCTAAATTATTCTCCCTTCTCTCTCTCTCCCTCTCTCTCTCTCTCTCCAGATTGAACTTCAAGGTCCTGCCTCAATAATGTTGTGGAGTGAGACTAAGCTCGGAAATATGATGTTTATGGTGGTATGGTGGTTGGCTGAAGGTTAGAGTATCTGCTTTTGACTAGGGATGTGTAATCCTACGCTGTCGTAAGTAAAGCCAAATGCATTTTATTAACTAAAGTGGTTTTGGTTGGCTCTGCTCTGGAGAGATGCATGTGCATAATATTCTTGAATATGAAAGTGAGAAGAGGGGTTATGGTGTGACTATGACGGAGGCTTTGCTTTTTTTGCTGTTATCTATCTTACGTATCGTGACGTGACGTGATGTAAAAATTCAAGTCACTTTTTAGGGTTCTTGCCTTCGAGTCAAGATGAATATAACGCATAGCAAGTAAAGTCAAAGTAAAGTAAAGTATAAATGTAACTATATGTAGAACTAAAATGTATGTTTGCCAAGCAAAAAATTGGTTTAGCTTATAAAGGTAACTATAAGAAGATTCGAAAAAGGCATAGATTATATTTCATGGATAGCGTGTAGAATTATGAAATTAAAGTCATAGGTAAGCCAAAGCAGTATGCATTATGGTGTGTATGTAATTTTTAGAGCGCATTTTCAACAATCAGTGGAAGACGCATGCGCAGGTAGTTAACGCAGGGGTCCTTTTTGTGGAGTAAGCGACTTGCAACTTTTCTTCCCTGTTTCTATTGCCGGATGGAATTTTGTTGTATTGTTCACGACAAATATAAATTACAATGCCTAGCTATGGAATAGTGAGCTCAATACAGCCAACTGCTGAAAATCTACTGCAGCTGCAGGTTGTCTCTTCCTTCCTTTGAAATTTCAAGATGCTTGATTGTGAGATAAATGCGTTTTCATGTTCCTTATCCCTATCCTACCCTAATGTAATTCATTCTCGTATGTCTAATACTACATCTACTTGACTAAACTGTACCATATACCTACAATATTGCATATTTATATGGATCTGGAGATTCTGGAGAATGCGTTCTTCTTTAGAGAAATTAAAGGACGTCTACGTAAATGTATGTCTTTTTACCGAGTAGTGCAGACTCAAAAGGCGATGTGATGTTGTGCAACTGTATGTCATGTACCTTAGCAATGGTGTGTTTTCGAGGTTAGGTTTCTACTTTCGTACTACTTTACCCCTCCTCAGAATAATTTAAGACTGTAATGGTGGATTGAAACGCTATAGTATACAACTTTTCATTCCACTTCTTTCGATAAAGATTCATCCAAGATATTCTCAAAACAGGCTTATACAATGCAGGAACCTCTTTTTGTCGAGCACAAAGCTATAAAAAATCCAGATAATTTTTGAAAGGGTTGCGACCTCTAAAGGGCAAGGGTTTATGTTACATATTGGAGCAGAACTACGAGTACAGTTTAAGGGGGCTGTACTACTTATATTAAAAACTGATTGAGCAACTAAATCTGATCTACAACCATCAACCATGTGAATACCAACTTGTGATTAATGTTAATGATGCACATAATACGTATGCATGGACTTACTTTGAATGTTAATTCCCCTGCAGAGTACACATTCAGGGTCACTTGAAAAGGCATCTAAAACCAACTGCTTAAATTCCGGCTTGAAAATCCTTCTAGCTGATGATATGTAAGGGCTGTAATTTGAAGCTTGTCCACTTCCACTTCCGCTATTTGTACTCTTCTGGGATCCCGCTGGTGATCCAGGTGATGGGGAAGATTGAATTGACATTGGATTTATGGCGCAAATAATTGCCTCGTCTGGCTCTTCCTCTTTTATAACCAGGTCACTTGGGGAATTTGCTGGGAATGCAGATATTTATTTAAGTATAATATATATAATTAATTGACTATGTAGGTATTTAGGTATTCTAAAAAGAATCATGATCCAACTTGACTTCATTTGGTAAGCAAGATATGAATGAATCAAAATAAATTACGCTGTTAATGATAGCGTGGAATGCTATAGTATAATACATTTCTGCCATCTCATTCATTAAGGAATAAAAAAAAAAAATCTTGAATGGGAACGGAATGGAAGTAACAGTGAAGCAAACAAAAATAAGAGTTCTAAAAATATGCAGTACGTGATCGATCAGGTGGATTGAAGTCATCATCGTTTTCCGAAGATCCAGGCTGGTCATGGTTCCTGTTATTGTTGAGGCAGTTTCCACCTGAAACCGGTTCTAAAGATACTCTACTCAAGGAAGAACGTGTCTTCACTCCCTTCGTTTTAGTTGATGTTCCTTCTCCTCCAGCCATCATCATCATTGCTAGAGCTATTTGCTCCAGATCAGCCTTCAAAAAAGAGTTACAGTTAGTTGATTAATAATTTGGATACATTTCCATATTACAAATACATTCATGGCGGTTATATTATGCTTAATCTACATCCTGTAAAAATCTTGGGGGAATTTTATTTAAAGGATTGAATACGTAAATTTTTGTTTTTGATCAGGGTCGGGACAAACAGTTTATGCCATTAATTCTCAGTATCCGATTTACGCAAATTAAAAATAATAATTAAGGATTGTGAGCTTTTACCTCAGACTTTACAGGTGTTGCCATTTAATCAGGTTTCATTGAGATCGACAAACATATAATCTTCTATATATTGCAAGTTTTAAACTATTTTCCAATTTCCTTCCGCTTGTTCACACTCGTGCTCTTGAATAGATAGTCCTAAAAACAACTCAAATGTGTAATTGTGCTTGTAACAACAAACGTAAAACTTGTCCACCACTTTCATTTACATCCATGAAAGTTTGAAACAGCCAGCATGTTCGCCTAATTCTCACATGCACACACACACACACACTAAACTCCACACTTGACACAAATGTCTTTCTGTGGCGTATATGACTTATCATATTTCACCAACCAAACTTTAATGTGTGACTATAACTCTTTTAGGAATCTGGATTTGCACATGACTTGGAGTGATAAGCAACTGATACCGTTAACCCGTCAAGAGATGAAAACCATAAAGTTCGTTACGCGGTACGGTATGCAACCCCTATAATCATTCTGGAAGTTGGAGCAGTCGGTAGTTCCGTGTCACAAATGAAACAAGGGTTGAAAAAAGTTGCTTAAGTAATAACACAAGTTTTTATCACTTTTCCTTATCAGATGAATCGTTAACTCGATATAAGAATAAGAAAGCGGATGTCTATTCCTTATAAGTTCGTTCACGTCACATATACTTCGTGATGTGTCAAGAAAGTACACATTGTAGTAAATCCACTTTTCTTCTCAAAGTCATGGATCATGGATAAAAAAGTTGTAGGTATATTTTGTTGTCGGCTGGGAGAGGGGAAAGGGTTATCTCACTTTATTCCTATTATTGATAGATGAATACTTGATTCTTCCTACTTCCTATATCGTTAACCATCCTTGGTTTTTTTTACGAAAGGCGAAACAAGGGCAGAAGCGTTTAATTAAAAAATATTGCCTTTTCCTTGCCCGTCTAAAAACTGGAAGATGAGGAAGAAGGCTTTCGACAAAACAAGTCTTGAGGCTACTTGACTACTTGGAGCTGCTTTCAAAACTGCATATTACTTGCAAGGAGCCCTATAGAGTCTGCATATTATATGGAAAATAGGGTACAACATCGCATTATAGATATGCGCTGGGGTTGTTTTGGAACTACGTATTTGTACACGGAGGTGGCTCATCTCATCATCATCATGATCGCCGTGTGTCATGGTGGTAGTACGCACTATTGTAAAGAAGCCAGTGCAGCAGGACGAGCAAAATCCAAGTTTCAATGGGGTTGTTTCTCTCTTGCTCTGGATTCTGGAAGTTGTTGCAACATAGTGCAGTATGCAGGCGAGATGCATCCATGATTGTTAACAATTTGAAGGGTGGAGAAGGGGAATCTGTTTTAGGTTAATGCTGCGCTAAATTATATACCTATAAGCGATATATAGGAAAAGCATGTAGGTGCATGAGTTTAGAAAGTTGGTTGAACTGTCCTGCAGGGAACTTTTGGATATTTCCTTTCGTGGAGAGTAGGACAGGGAGAGCAACTTGGATTACAGTGATGCAGATAGATGCTGCAGTACCAAAGTTTGTGTATGCACCTACTTAAGGTTTACTCAAATATAATTGTGGATCGATACACATGTATATGTATACGGATTCATGCAACTTCGTATTTATGTGCAATGAGTTTTTTTGTTCAAGGAGTAATGCAATGTCAGGAAATACTCCACATCCTCGAACGTAAGGGTAGGTTAGGTGAAGTCAAATTTACGATGTACAATATGCATTTATTTTGTATATTTGTAGTAGGAAGTTTCGGATATAATATATATGGAACTTGAGTTAAGTACAGACTATTTCACAAAGTTGCAACTATGTGTATGGAGTGAATTGTCAATTGTGTTTGTAAGTGATTGCTTGATGCTCCCTTACAGTAATTATATACATGCGTGCTTTGGGTTGTTGAAGTTGGAAAACTCTGAGGAAGCCTCATAATATGGGTATGGAAATTTCACCAGTTATCAAGTAAAATAAAATAGCAATTCTTCGTCCTGCCTGGCGATAGAAGTAGAAGTATATAGAGTATACAGAATATGGCTACACATGAACAAATATACGAGTGCCTGGCACTCACTGCATCGAATGATTGCATATGGTTAATCTATTTTTACAAAACTCCAACATACATGAAAGTATGGATATTTAGGAAGCAGATACTTGTTAACTTATTGCTCTATAATTTTTAGAGGGAGCGAGCGATTTGTTTAGCTTTTGCATGAGAATCACAGATACGAACAAGAGGGCTTGGTTGGTTTTGGGAAATGTAAAATATATGATAGGACAGGACAGGATACTCTTATTAAGCATGGAGGTGCAAAGAGGACTGTAAATGTTTGAGTTTTTTTTGAAACCTTAACCTAAGCCAAAGAATCGTAGCAAAGAAGGGAAGCGAATGTTTTTACAAGTGAACGGAAGAAGAAAATCATCAAGCATCAACTCATCTTCATCGCCATGCTTGAAATAGAGAGCATTCTCTGTATTCTGCATGAGTAACAAGAACCAAGTAAATAAAATGTGGCTACGCCAATTGAAACCTTTTCTCTGTGCAGCTTATTTCTTATAAAAAGCTATACTGCTAACTGCTTAAACGTTCAGGGTTCCACAAACCATATTTTTTTCTGTTTATTATTATTAGCCCTAAAACTTGCATTTGCAGACACGACACGGAATAGCAATGGAATGTTAATCCATGTCCATGAGTGCCACCAAAAGCTTTATATATTTTCCCCACCATATGAGGAGACCTTGAACAAAAGGGCCTTTATATAAGGCAGTCAACCAAGAGAAGGGGAATAACGTTGTAGATAGTGAATCAGGTTTGTTTAAGCGCCAGTTTACAGTACAGCGCTGCATAATGCTATTTATCACGGACAAGAAGGAGTCATCTTCTCGGTCCCTTCTTGAAAGAAGGGTTCTGTGCGTTGTTTCCTTCCTTCATTTCACACAAAATGTACTTTGTCTTGTTCGTGTTCATTATCTGCCTTGTTGCTGCAAGGCGAATAAATAGAAAAAGGCACATCTAACGCCACCACCAACATCCAAATCCTCCTCAAGTAATATGGATGATGGCAAGTTTGCCCATGTAGTAAAAATCAAACAAAACACAAAGGGAAGGGTCTTAAGGAAAAAGTAAAGAATCCTTTGCAATGCTCACTCTTGTCGTATTAATGTGATATGCAGCATATATAGCATGAAAGAATAGAAACTTGCTTTAGGATAAATCCCTTTTCTGGTAAGTGTTGTATTGTCGTGCATGATTGCTTATCGCTGGTTTAATATTATTAACGTCTTGTGAGACGATTTTCATAATATAATGCCTGTAAAAAGCTGCTCTGTTCATATTCTTCCCGTCTTCTTGCACTATGTCTCTGACTATGCAATAACAATTCATTCGATTGTGTAGTAAATTTTCTGAAGTGTACAGCTTGGTAATATGAAAAATACCTGGTGCCGTTGATGCATCTTGTGAAGAAGTATGAAAGGCGAGATTTGTTGTATGGAAGTTTAACGATGGAAATGCTTGTGATGCTTCGTGTTTTTCAGCACATATTCCTCAAGTCCCCTACCCTACCCTGACTGTTTTTTGTCGATTTTCATCTACTGCAACTGACAAAGGCTTTCTATTGATTTCTTTAAAGAAGCCTTACTGTACAGAATTAGACTGGAACAGAGGGACGCGGTGTAGCGTTAAGAATTAATACTGCGAACTGCGGAATACCCATACACAAGTTTATCCATACTTATTATATGAGCGTGTTTGAGATCCGGGCAGTTTGTTTTGTACCCTTTTGTCATATAAGGAGTGCACGTTTTTTATAAAAATGGCATCAAATGAAAGGTGA
>JAHZNA010003261.1:0-17683 GCA_027743935.1 Sinodicranocentrus sp. ZH6
TCGAAAGGAGCGACAGATAATGAATGAGACGCCTGGGGAAAGGGAAGAAAGAATAGTTAACCTGAGAATTAAATCGGCCAGGTGTAGCCTGAAGAGGAAAATGATTCGAGAGGGAAATTTCAATGAGGAAGAGGTAAGTTTCGAAAAAAGGGTTGTTAGTGATGAGCGTTTTCTAACTTTTTGTTTTTCCTTCTAGTTTGAAAAGAGATACGACGAGATTGTTGACAAATATATAAAATTGAAAACACTCGTGCCCCCACCCACCAAAAAGTTCAAATTGGATAAAGAATCCCAGCTATATGTTGAGGAGACCCCGGAGGAAAGGGAAGAAAGACTAGCTTACATCAGAATTCAGCAGGGAATGAATAGACTCAGGAGGAAAATGGTGAAACAGGGAAATTTCAATGAGGAAGAGGTACCTTACCTGAGTAAAAATATTGATGTCAATTTTATTTTCGAGGTCTTGGAAAAACTTTTATTTTTTTTCAGTACAAAAAGAAAAGCGAAGAAATCCTGGCAAAATTTAAAACATCAGTCAAGGTGACGCCTAGTCAACAAGCCAACCACAATCGTGATAAAGAATCCCAGCCAAGTGTTCGCATTGAGACGCCAGAGGAGAAGGAGGAAAGGCAAACTAAAAATCAAATTAGTAACGCAAGGAGAAAGCTGAAAAAGGAAATGATGCTTGAAGGAAATTTCAATCAAGAGGAGGTATGTGTGTATGTGTCATCGTGAAAAGTATTGTTTTAAAATGAATATTTCGATTCGAATTATCCAGTACTGCATTTCTGTTCCAGTTTCAAAGGCGACTTGACGAGCTTGTGGAACAAGTAAGAGCCAAGCGTCCAAGGAGGCAGGAGGAAACGAGTTGGGGAGGAGATCAAGAAACGATAATAGCTATTGAAGGTCTGGTGTGGGAAATAAATCCGGATGAGTCAACAGTCCAGCTGCAGATAGCGCCTGAAGGAATTCTGCAAGTATTTTGAAACCCTCCAATCTAAAAGAGAAAAGGATGAGTAAAAGTAAAATCAATGATGCCAAGAGAAAGCTGAAGCTAGATGGTTTTTATCAAGTTGAGGTACTTTTGTTAAAATGATGTTTGTGAATATGGGAGGGTTGGTTTTTAAATATTAGAATTATAATTTTCTATTCCAGTTTGACCCCCCACTCGCAAAAACAGTTGATCAATATGAAGCTGAATATGAAACTTGGAAGTCAAAATGTCATCATAGAGGAATAAAACCAGATTTGGATTCAGCAAGCACTGTTTTTACCACCTCGCATGGTGTATTGTATGCCATAGGATTTAGTTAGGGCTAAAGTAGGTGGAAAAACTGAGCCTGATTTTTCTACCGTATTCTACCTGCTATCTTCTAGTTTGAATGTGATAATGAAAGGTCCCAGTTAGGAAATAAAGCTAGTTTTGAAGTCTTTGAAAAATATTACACGTAGTTTAATGCAACTAGACATTTGTTTCAGTTCTACTCTGACAAAATATTGTATTAAAGATTGAGCAAATATGTGTCATTTTTGGGATAGCAAATGAAATCTGTGTAATATCTGTATTCTGGTGCGGGACAAGATTTCACTTGTGGGATGTTTAGGGATTATGATAAATGAGATCAGTCATGTATAAAACTTGTAAATTGGACTTTAATAATATGACTCAATAACTACCTAAGTCAATGTAGATGCTAATAATGCATTTAAAACTATTACTAGCTAATTTTATATGATCCACCTTAATTGTCCATTCCAAAATGGTAGCAAAAATATTTTGCTCCGGGAGAGAATCGAATCTGGGGCAGTTGTGGGAAAGCCCGATACTTTAGCCGTAGCCAATGCACTATGAAAGTATGAAGGCTTGTTGGGGCTGGATGATGGAATGAGTTCGTAAATTTCGTAAAGTTAAACATGGATTAATTTAAGATAATCATGTTTGCTGTAGGATGGACGGAAGAAGAAGGACTTTATAGCAGGATGGAATAGCTGTCTGCCATATACCTTCGGAAATGATAATACATAATGGTTGTAATTTGTCCCCAGTTTAATAAAATCACAAATTTATGCTATTTGTGGTTGATTTTGGTTGTTGAAATAGAATGAAATTGCAATTAATAAAAGCACATTGTTTAGGAAGTATCTGCTTGAGACGAGTGATATTGTGAGACGAGACGTGGAATGAAATTTTATCTGAATGTTATTATATTTTGAAGAATGGTGCAATTAAAATTAATGATTTAAGATGAACATCTTTTCAATGCCTCTTGTAAGTTGATGGCTGAAATTGATTGTCTGCTAGCGCAGCTAACATATGCATTCAGCCAAAACACACAGTTTTGAAAAGAACTCTGAAGAAAATTAAAGGTCCAGTTGGTGACTTTGGAGATATCCTAAATAGAGATGAACCTGTTTCGGAAATTGGGAGGTCTTTATTGGGCAATATTCTTGATTACCTTGGTAAGTTATAAGATGAGTATTGAAAAAAATATTTGAATTTTTAATTTAATAGCGGAATCTCTAAAACCATTTAGGTAACATAAATAAATGGCATTTTTGCTCTGTGATGTAGTTTGTGAACCCGTGATAACTTAGCTTTTAATTTTGGTAGAATGATGGTAACATGGATGCCCTTTCACTGTGTAAAATTTCAATTCTATAAAAAAGGTGCGCTTAGTTTTTTTTCACAAACTACGTCATCGAGAAGAAAGTCTATTTACTTATGGTACACTTGAAAAAATTACGGAATCTTTTAAAATCCAAATAGGCGCACGTTGATGCAATCCAGAAAAACTCTACGAGTGACGAGTGGAAAAGAATTCAAGATCAGGCTCATTATTAAAAATAAAAAAGGCACAATACAAGCAGGGCTTTCACTCTGTTACAGCAAGATTATATGATAATAAAAATAAAAGATGTGAAAGTGGAATAGCCGCTTTTCTCCCAAACATTTTCAATCAAAAAGGAAAGATGATTTTTGTAAATACTTTTGACTACACGCTGTGGCAAACAAAGGATGCGTGGATTGTGCTTGGGTGCAGTAATTTTCTGCTAATTTCCTAAATGTATTTTTACAGAGAATTTTGGTTGAAATAAAATTCGATTAGCTTTTGGTTTTTGGTGGTTAATTTTAATATTAAAAAAACAAATATGTGTTATTACTTGGGAAGAAATGCACAAAAAAGACTTCTATTTACGTGCTAAATGAACCATTTCTTTTTTACCAGTCTCCTTGTGAAAAGTGGTGCAGCAACAGCGAGAAGTATGCTGTTTTTTTGGATCCAGCCCGTTTCAACATGCATCCCAATTCTGAAAACGTCAAATATATTTTGAAGTAAATTTGAAGGTGGTACTAGTTTATATTCTGAGTTTAGTAAGGCTTGACAATTAAGAAATAACCGTGGCTCCAGTAGATAGTTTTGTTGTCCTGTTGCATCATCATTATTAGCTTGTGAATTTCAACATGGGAAAGTTCAAAGAAGCGATACATTGCAATATTTGCGGAAAGTCCTACACTAGCAAAGACGGCTACAAACGGCATATGAGTGTACATAATGGAACTCTCCAAAAACCCTTTAAGTGTGAGTGTGTCAATTGTAATAAAAGTTTTGAAAGTAGGCCTAAGCTAACCAGGCACATGATGGTGCACACTGCTGAAAAATCTTACAACTGCCAGTTGTGTGCCAAAGCCTTTTCTGAAAACTCTTCCCTGACAATTCACAAAAGGATACATACGGGAGAAACGCCGTTGAGCTGTATCTTTTGTGAAAAAGGTTTTAACCAGAAGATGGACCTATTTCGTCATATCCTAACCCATATCGGAGAGAAACCGTATTCATGTAATATTTGCAACTTCTCGTGCGCACATTTATCGGCACTCAAAAGACACTACAACGTGCACACCAAAGAAAAGCCCTACAAATGGGATTACTGTGGTAAAAGTTTTTCTAACCGAGCTTATTTTAACATTCATTTGCAGAGTCATAATAGTTCGGATCGAAAATATAAATGTGATCAGTGCACAAAGTCATTCGTGACTGTTTTATTACTAATGAGCAACTACGCTGGCACATTTTACAGCACCTCGGAGGAAAAAATTATTTTTGTAAATTCAAATGTGGAAAGGAGTTTAACAGTTCTAGAGGAATCATGGTGCATTACAGTAGGCACACTGGGATAAGAAAAATTACTAGCAGGCCAACCAATTACACCAAGTAACCTCCACAGGCATGCAAAAAAATGTTTATCAACCTCCAAAGTTTAAAGGTGAATTCTTTACACAAAAATTCGATTCTCTTACAAGCTAACGCTGGATAATTATGATTTTGGTCTTTACTGAATAAATTTTATGGCTAAATTCAATAATTTATTGGAAAATATTGAACAGCTCGAGTTTACAGTGACATTTTGGATGCCTTGCAGTTGGCAGTCTAAATAAAGATGAGGCTGGGCGGTTAAAAATGAATATCTGGATTCTTCGATGAAATATTCTCTAATCACAAAAACTATTCGATATTTGAGCAGTTTGATTTAGTTATAATACTATTTTAAATGATTTTAGGATAAGATGCACAAAATCAAATCGCAATTTTATTTATAAACTTTTTACTTATTTTTGGCAAGCTTTTTAATATATTGTGGTAACCATAAATTATATTTAACTATTTGTAGCATTAATTATATTATTGTTGCGCCAGGATTTTTTAAAAGTTTAGTTTCAAATAATAAATAATAGTTAAATATACAACACTGATTTTTGTCTCAAAACAACCAATTTTTGTTTGTCCAGAAAAAATTTGCTACTTTTGGCCAAGCTCACTGTTGACTGTCATTCCACGCAAAGGGACACTTTCAAAATGCCGACTTCAGGATAAAAGGAAAAGATATCTGTAAAATCTGAGTAGCACTGGGACCTCCAAAATGGAGAAAGCTATTACATCCAGCTATACATTTTCCAACTTGCTCTCCCTCTACAAATAACCACTAGCGACATATTTCAAAGCCGTGCTATACATTTTTTTGCCCTTCTACAGCAACACCAGATCTATATCTCTAACGACAATTTTTCCTCAGGGTATTCTTTTGAACGAAACTGGACTAATGTTCATTGCTTATCTACCTTTCTCTAATATAATATCGTGCACATAGCTGTTGTACACTAACCCTTAAGATACCTCACTCCTTCCCAATATCCTTTATTGCATGGCTCACCAAATGAGTCATTTTAAGCATTGTAAATATAACATTACAGACATAACTCATCTGAAAAAGTAGAGCTTGATATGCATGAGATGGAGAAAAGGACTACGAGAAAAATGACTTGTGCAAAACGATCGTTGACGTGAACAAAGCATCTAAAACCTTGAGCCTATCATGGAGCAAAGCCAAAGGAGGTGCTTATTTACAATACAAGATACACGAACAATTTCACATGATGCATTTTTCCATGCACTACGCCACTCCCAGTGGGCCCTCCTGAATACAGGTATCCTTCAATCCTTCTTTGGGAGGGAATATCCTCATCTTAAGTTTCAGGGGGTCACAGTCATCACAGCAAATGTCTAGGCTATTGTATTTTCGCTTTTCCCTCTTCTCGGCTTCAGAGTGCCTCCCTCCTTCTCCATTCAATATTTCATTGTCAAGCAGGGTTCAAAATTGAGAAAAAAACAACCCTCGACAAAAACTTGCCTTTTTCAGCATATCCGATTTTGCTCCTGGCAAATGTTAAGTGCAAATCTGTATCATATTTGCTAAACTATCTGAATATTAATGACAGGATTAATGATTTAATGCGTTGGGTGACAGGTCTTGCTTCAGTTTCAATGAACCCATTGCCTAATCCTGTGATCAGTTACTGCAAACCTATTATCGTAACTGGTATTTCTACAGCTTATTAATTGATTCTATTCAGATTAAAATATTTTGATTTAATCCAATTGAATACTATAACTATAAATCTAACTAAAAATACCAGCCAGGTAATTACTTTCAGCAACACAACTTTCCATACTTCTCCAAAGAAACTTATTCCAGAAATACAGTAGCCTAACAATAAAATGTAAAAAACGACTTGTATATTTCCATCCATCGAGGGCCTTTTCAATTCAGAGATTTTTTCCCTGTCAATCTCCATTATGATGTATGAATTCCACCAACCCCATATTCCAGCCATTTCTACACGTTTAATTCGATTTAGTATCCTCGTTGGAACCAATCCTAGAGGATTGAATGCTAATCTATATTTCAGTAACTCTTCCTTCCCTACAAACACAGCCGATTCAGGATTCTGTCTAGCATTTCTGGCCAAATCCAATGCTTCAGACGTGCTGACTAGTAACGCTGTTTTGTTGCATTCAGCAAATGTTTTCAGTGCACGCTTGTTATACTTTGAAAGAAATACATGCTGTATTATATTACTACGTATCATATTTTCAAAATATTTCGCAAAACCGCGAATTCTGGTATTTAACGCCTTTAAATCCTTTTGTACATCCTGTATTAATCTTCGTGTGTCTGGAAGTAAACTAGAAGTGTTGATCATTAAGTCAATTAAAAATGGTTCGCCATCTCCTTTAAGCGAAGAAGCTGATAGTGAGGACTTTTTTAAAATGTCTTTATATTTCTCCTTATAGGCATGTAACTTTGTTTCAGCCCAAAATTCGAGATCCGAATGCTTTAGCTTTTGATGTTCTAATATAAATTCTGTGTAGTTGTATTCAAAAAACGACTTGCGTTTAAGTTAACAACTTTTTCCAACATGGTGAAAATATTAAACTTGTCCGCCACAAGTTGTTGATATTTTTCATATCTGATTGTCTCTCTGGGAAGGACAATATTGTACACATTATTGTTTTTGTAGGCGTTACTCAGCACAATGGCAACAAGAAGAAAAGCTCCAGTTGTTATTCGGGCTCTTGAAACTCTCACTAAAGACCCCGGAAATGGGTCCCCTTGCTCCAAGTAAACTTTTATAATTGAGAGAAAGTTTCTCAGCGCCTTTGTCCAGTTAAATTTGGAGAAAATTACTTTTAAACTTAAATGCCCGTCAGAGAACATTTCAAAACTGTGAACTGGAATAGAAACGGCTAAGACAAATATAGAAATTAAGATAAAAATCCAAATGTAGACGTCATAAACGTTAAAAAGTTCCTGAAAAGCAAGTCCTTCGATTTTCGGATAGCTGCAACTAACAAATCTCCATGAGCTTGCAGAATCTTTTACGGAAATAGGGTAAAATATTGGTTGGATCATATTATAAGATTTAATTTCCCAGTAAAGTTTTAAGTCTGGGAAGTTACGATTTTTAGAAATATTCCCATTTTCACATACTATTCTTTTTCCCAGTGGATGGCTTGTATCGAGTATTGTGTAATTATCAAGAATCATGAAAAATGTGTGACTATAATAAGCAGCATAGAAACGGTCAAATTGGGTTTTCTTCTCACTTGGAAAAACCCTGGAATTAGAAGTTTTCACAAAATCATCACATGTAAAAAGGCTTTCAAGAAAGGCGGTTTTAGAATCCTTAACTTCGGTAATATCCCAGTGTAATTGCTCTGAAGAGCTCAGCTCGGTAGCTCTAGAAGTAAAAATACTTTCCCAGAACATTGACATATTCAATGGAATTTCTTTTAAAACTTTTGCATCCACACTAGAGCAAGCTGAGCATATTTGAAGTAAATGAATGGCATTTATGTTCGTCAGCGTTTCCAATTGTGACTTCACCATTTCCTCAGTTTTCAATAGCATAAATTGAATATTTCTGTGAGGAGGTGGCTCATAATCATAATATATATACTTTTCGAGTACAGCATTAAACTGAAGTATCCATTCGAGCAATGTTAACTTATCCCATGGTTGCCCTGACAGTTTATTAGAAACCACTAGCTGAAACTGAGGAATTTGAGATGGAATTAGATGGAAACTGTAGTCTATTTTCTGGCGTGATTTATACGAATAAGCCCAAGCGGAAATTTTCCTTATCTTAAGTTGATTACTTATGTTTTGAAATGGACTTTTAGAAAGAAAGGTAGAAGGATAAATACTAATTTCAACATCGCACATCCAAGGCTTCGAGTTGGAGGAGAACTGGTGTCGATCCAGTTTTAGGCCGTATTGACTCGTTTGCTTTTCTGTTAGGACAAATGCGTCAGTTTTGCTTTCTGATTGATGTATGTATTTAGACTTTATATGTTTAAAGCTAGATGCATTATACTCGTATCTATTAGGTGGTAAATCTTGACCCCTTGCTGTCCAAAAAAGTGATCCACGGAAAGACCTTTGGAAAAATTGTTCACGCCAGACCAGTTCTGGGTACCGGATAATAACTGGTATCTCAAATGGGAGGAAGTTTATTTCTTGAAAATTTGTGACATGAACCATACATTTTTCAAAAGGAGCAAGATATTCATTTAAATTCGAAATAGTTGGGTATTTCCAAGCTGGCGGAATATTTTCGTAAAATTGCTGAATTTCGGGAGTCAACTTGTAGAATTTGTTTGCTAAAATTAACTCTTTTAGAGTGCCATGGTATGTGAGAGCATCCCCATTTTTGGGAATCTTTGTTGTTGACGAAGTTTTAAAACTTAAAACAACAAGAATTATTGGTAGACTCATTTTTCCTTGCTTCTGTTTTTTGCAGTTTCAAAACACTTGTAATATTATTAAAAGGAACAAACTTTTTTCATGCTAACGAGGAAATGTTAATATAATATAATGAAAAAAATATTTGCATTTATTGCCAGTGTTGCTTTGATTGCTGTTTTTAGTATAAACATTCTCATAACTCAGCTAAACTTGCGTTTTACAGTAAACGAATTTCAGGTTCGTAATCTACGCTATAAAATACACTGGAAGCAATATTTTGTTTGGTCTAGTTTAAGCTTCACCAAAACATACTCCCTCTTCAGCTTCTTTGAAATAGCTTCTCTCATCTCTTCTCAAGCTCCCAACTGGCAAATCTACAATTACTTTCTCTCAAATAAATTGTTTTTTGTCTTCCCGTAAATTACTTTCTCTACAATAAATTGTTTTTTGTCTTCCAGTTAATTACTTTCTTCCAAATTAATTGTTTGTTTCCTCTAGATAATTAATTTCTCTCAAATAAATTGCTTTTTGTCTTCCAGTAAATTACTTTCTCTACAATAAATTGTTTTTTGTCTTCCAGTTAATTACTTTCTTCCAAATAAATTGGTTTTTTCCTCCAAAATTGTTTTTTGTCTTCCCGTAAATTACTTTCTCTACAATAAATTGTTTTTTGTCTTCCAGTTAATTACTTTCTTCCAAATAAATTGGTTTTTTCCTCCAGGTAATAAATTTCTCTAAAAAAATTGTTTTTTGTCTTTCAGTTAATTACTTTCTCTCAAATAAATTGCTACGTGTCTTCCAGTTAATTACTTTGTCACACGCAAATTGTTTTTTCTCCAGTAAATTACTTTCTCTATATTTTATTGCTTTGCTCAAGAAAAGTGACGTTTTATCACAGACAAGAGATGCATCATTAGGAATATTTTAAATGAAGAAAGCATAGAAAAATGAATATGAATCCTTTTTTCAATGCAATAGAAGAATACAAAAATTCAAGGGCATCCGTTGCAGTAGAATTTTGGCAAAATTTTACTCGAACAATAGCCCCTTGGTTTAAAATATTAAGGCAAGGCATGGCAAGGCATTAAATAGATGCTATTAAGGCACTTAAAACTATGTCTAGCTAATTTTATATAATCCACTTTAATTGTCCATTCTAAAATAGTTGCAAAAATTTTGCTCCTGGAGAGAATCGAACCTGGGGCAATGGAGGGAAAGGCCGATACCTTAGCCACTGCCAATGCACTATGAAGGCTTCTTGGGATGTTGGGAATGAGTTTGGAAATTTTGCAAAGTTAAACATCAGGTAATTTAAAATAATGATGGATGGACGGAAGAAGAAGGACTTGATGGCAGGAATAGCTGTCTGCTTTCCCCTCCGGAAATGAGAATGCACAATCAGGCACAATGGCTGGAATTTTCACCCAGTTTAATAAAAATGACAAATTTATGCTATTTCTGTGTGATCTTGGTGCTGAAAGAGAATGAAATGCCGATATTGAGAATTAACTTAAACTCATTTACAAATAACTTCAGGAAAAATCTCACACAGACGAGACTAGACTAGAAGATTTACTGAACTTCAAAAAACCACAATACATGAACAGGAATAACAACAAATTACAAGGACTAGAACAGGTTACACATTTTCAGAATCCGACCTCACTACATTTCCGGTTGTAAGGAAATCATAACTTCTACAACTAGTTTTCCCCGACATAGTAATCAACTCAACCTAGACTTGTTTAAAACTAGTTGTAAAAGTCAAGCTTTTACTCAAAAATTGAACTTCAAGGATCAAATCTCATTATATGATGAATTTATATTGTCGCCGAATGTTGACGACAACACAAATTCAAGTCTTTGGCTCTATTTTGTACTAATGCTTAGTTACTTACAATTAGTTAAACTTATGATTAGTGTGTAATTTACGGGTTGATGATAAAAATCTTCATGATTTCATGGTAGACTTATCGTTAGTTTCAATCTCAACTCAATCGTGATGAATTTATGCCGTCACTAAACGTGAATGAAAGCACCAATTCACTTTTCCTGTCTAGGAAGGCAAATTTTTAAGTTTAACATAATATTTTACCCTAATTAATTATAACCTAGCTTATGATACATATCCAAGCCTAGTACATGGAACAGAAGATGAGCAGAGATTTGAACTTATGGATCATCATTCATCACATCAACCCATAAAGTACACAGGTACTTATAGCATTCACTGATTTCAATACTTAAAAATACAATTATATATTAGTATAATCAGGTCAAATGGCAGCCGTTTGCTAAGTCACTGATTATCAATTATTTAGCATAATATATTCGAAGGCCGTGAACCGGCGAGTCTTTTAACACGTGGAAGATATTCCACACACATGGCAGGAGAAGGGGAAAGCGGTCCAACCAATACTGTATAAAATGGTCAGGCAGCTCTCCAACTGCATTTTGAACATGTACAGGTAAATCTGCATAGTGGTGCCTCATATTTCTGATGGCACGAATTAAACTCCATACAAAACCACCATTGTACATTTTCCGGCTTCCCCAAGATTCCTTAGAATTTATATACTCCTTGACGACATTACACAATAAAGAGATCCAGTCTGGATCTCCGGAGTCAGTTGAACAAGTTTTAATTATACTTTTGGAGTGTTCCTCCAAATAATCTATACATTCTCTTGAATCCGTTGTTACCTTATCGGTAACATTATTGCTGACATCAATTATAAATTGGAGGGATTTTTCCCCCCTCCAAAACATGACGTGGTACACGGCAGCGGCAGCAGTTATTCTTTTTGCCGGTTCAAAATGTACCATTTCTTTTATTAGCATAACGTGAGCTGCATATTTTGGTTTTTTCTCCAGCTCTGATAAGTCACACATATTATCAAGGATTTTTCCTGATCTTCTAGGTTCTTCTCCAAAAGGGTGTTTTCCTTTGGAAAATATATAATAAATGAGGCACCCTAACGAAAATACGTCAGTGGCTTGACTCTGAAATGCAAAGTTTTATATATAATTAGATTGGTTTTTAAAGAATGAAATATTGTCACTGAAAACTGTGAACTTGCCATTTTTAACTCAAAAATGTTCCCTTCCATCAGCTGCAAAACTTCTGGAGCTCGCCAACCATCGCTTCCAGAGCAAGTTCGCACAGTTAGGTCGGTTTTGTTTTCCGGAATCAATCTACTAATTCCGAAATCCGAAATCTTCACTATAACAACATTTCCATCCACCTTCAACAAAATATTTGTTGGCTTTATATCTCTGTGAATGACAGGATTTGCTCGAGTGTGGAGATAGACCACACCTTTGCAAATCTGGTGAACTATGTCAACATCCGAAATCGACACTGGCAAGCATTCTCCTTGACTTTGCACCCAATCCATAAGAGTACAATCACATAGCTCCAGTGCGATGAGGATATATATTTCGTGAACAATGTCCACAACTTGAGTATTAAAATATGTCACGATATTTTCGTTGAAGCAGTTTTTCAAAATTTCAATTTCCTGCTCAGCAATTTGAGCATCTGCTAAATCGCAGTTGATCCGCTTCACCGCCACATCCCTCCCTCCGCATGTCCCTTTATACACTTTTGTTGCGTAGCATCCTTTCCCGATTTCGGAAAAAGGAGAATATGTAATGCTCCCTATTGTCCTCACTCTTTGTAATGCTGAACTGTCACCGTCACCTTTCATTTCTGAAGATTTAAATATTTTTCTTACAATTGTGCCAATGTGGATACCGGAAGGTCAATAGATGTTTATTATTTGTAGATAATGTAATTTTAAACTGTTTTGGTCACTCATACGGATTCCTATAGTGCTTCAATTCTGATCTCGCACGTGTGACGTGTGATCGATATTCTGGTGAATTACACACAAATCATTATTATGCCGTCAGCAAAGCCGAGTCTTTAATTATAAAACTAGCAAAAATATTCAATAAATCTTTAGCTAGTCGACAGTGATATAATAACTGAGCAAGGTTTGGCTGGAACTTAATCTCAAGTAAAATAAGTATTTTCGGATAGTAAATAAGAACAAAGAAACATTAAATTCACAATTATAACTATTCACGATCAACTACAAATATAAAAAATAAAAATATATATACAAGTAGTAGTGCTTTCACTTTATCACAAAAGCAATTGATCATATTGCAAGAGGAAAATAAAAGAGATGAGAAAGTGAAATAGCCGCTTTTCTCTTAAGATTTTCAATGAGAAGAGAAAGATGTACTTTCTTCTACACATGAACAAAGGAAGGTCACCCCACCAATGGTCAGCAAATGATGAATGGTGATTGCGTTGTTGGAGAATTTCAGCTTTTTCGTCTAAATTTAATCTAGGCTTGGATGGGAATGATGGGACTCCCTCCTGTGACCTCTTCCTGACGACCTCCTGTATTATCAAACAAACAATTCTCGAATTTCAACTTTTTATTCAGTATTCATTCATGAAGGAATATAAAAAATTAAAAACAGTCCATTCTCACTCAAAATATGATAAAACGTATACATGCTTATGCTTACATCTGACATCTAACCTGATCTTCTAATCGTCCTATCTCTCAAGCCACATTTTTTTGTTTTTTGTCACCCCCAGGGGAAGTTGATTGATTGCTTGATTTCATTATCTTGAACAAGTACCGATACCATGCTTAATGTGACACAACAATAGCCTCCAGCTTGAAATTTTTTCAAATCTTTGAATCCTAGCTGTCTTCTTCCTTCATCCTTCCTGACTGCCAAAATCCTGTCTTCACATTTGTGATCGATGAACCACGAACCACAATCTTTCACATACGTAAAAAACCCCATCCATTGATTGATGTAAGGAACCTCATTGTCTCCATTATCAATGATTCGTGATTGGAAGGTATCCATCCACTATCCCCCCCAAGTACCTCATTTGTGATTAACATTTTAAGAAGGGTATTAATTACAATTATTTACGTACACTCTGTTTCTTTTCTGATCACAACACAGGAATTTCCACACATCATCTGGTTAAATGACTAAAATCACTTGAAGTATTCAATAATTCTGGTTAATCAGTAATTATTACAAAATGGTAAAATGAATGATGATAATCACAGACAGTTGCCACCACCAAAGACATAATCGGCAATATCGGCATATCCCCTTTAGCACGACAGTACACACTTCTATGTTACCCTGTCAGCACCGAATTGAGAGTATTTTAAGTAGGTACGTAACCAGCATGTCGTACAGTCTTCAAATACAATTTAACCAAAAACCATATCAATTAACGCACTCCTCAACCAGTTTGCATTCGAATAGGGAAATTTTCAAGAAAATCGGTCAAGTATTCATATTTAAAATAGGAAAAAAACAATTCACACTTCCGCGAACAAATTAAACTTTCATATCTAAACACGATCAGAGCTGCACTCTCTACACAAAAAGGTAACATTCACAACTATGTGCTGAGGGGTACCTCCGTGCAGATGAGGAAAATCAAGTTGTTGACGGGATGTAGCAAAGTGGTCAAAAAAACCACAGTTATACCTTCCCGCTGTCTCAAGATTTTTCAATGGTTGTGAATAATATATAGTTTTGTAGAAATATATGGCAGTGGGTGGATGAGGAGAGGAGAACAATGAGAACATCCTTAGGGTTGAAATAGCAGAGCAAATATCACATCACCGAATCTTGTTTGCATTATTTCTAATTCTAGTAACGTTTACTAGTTTCATGTTAACTATTATAATTGATCATTAAATTATTTAGAACAAAGGTAATGAAAAACCCCAAGTTTTGAGTTCGTTATTGTAAATTTTAATTGTTTTGTTCGTGTAGAAGCATGTGATAAAGAAGATTTTTTAAAAATATTTTAATACTCTCACAACTAGCTGAGAAATTGCAACTGGGTATTTTGCCATGCACAATTAATCGTAATTACTCGAACTATAAAGATAACCATGCCTAATTGAAGGTGCACTTGTAGTTTGTGGTTTGGCTAACCCCTACAGTTTTAAATGTTTTGAAAATAAAAATAAAATACTTGCATATGAGAATACAACTGAATTGAATTGGAAAGCAGTTGACATCAAAAGGAAAACGGATTCATTGGAACCTGAGAAAAATGATTCTCGATAAATTTCTCCTCCATTCCATTTCCCATCTCAATTGTCTCTATGGGCACCCAAACTTCCCCAACTCTGTAAAAATTGCATGTGCGTGTGCACGTGCACTTGTATAAACAAAACAAATCTGACGTGGTGTTTTCAGCTATATACTTTTCACCCTTTCCGTACCTAGAGAGCATATAGAGCAAACAACTGGGAATTACACAGGCAGATGGTTATGGCTATAGCTACAGCCTACGTGTGATATAAGGTATGGTATTTTGATCTTTTAACACTGTCAGTATTCAGGATTAGCTTTCGTAACGCGAAAAAGAGTAAGATTAGTGTGAAGGGAAAACCAATGGGAAAAATACCTGTGGGTCGGGTGGGAAGTTTATCGCATGTATTATTGGCATGGCATAAATACACCGGGAGAAATATTCAGCCGGCCCGTGCTATTGTCTCTTTCTCTGCTTGAAAGAAAGCTTTCCCCGTAAAGCAATGTAAAATGCAAGGTATTATAGAGCCAGAGGTGTATTAGGTGTTAGTTTTATAGAATGGAATATATCGTGACTCGGACATGATGGGAGGGGAGAAGAACAAAGTTGTGTATTGTTTAGATCTGTACATTGTTGTGGTCATTCTCGCATCAGCCAAATATATAGCACGCATGGCAATTCTTCGAATATGATGCTTCTTCTAAGCAGGTTGGTAAAGGTAGCCCTATAAAATAGCCGGGACGCCACGTGCACTTATGTCAACAAACCAAACATGACGTGATGTTTTAAGTTGAATACTTTTCACCCTTTCCATATCCATATTGTACTATATAGGGCAATAATCCATGTAAATTTGAAATACACAAGCAGATACATTACTTTCACGAGCACAACACCTCTAGAGATTTTAGATCTACTTTTGCCTGTATGAGAGAGTGAAAGTGGGTGAGATGCTAGCATACCTTTTCCATGCTAGAAGAAGAATAAAAAACTGCAATACAGGTGGAATAAGTAGGGAAGGTCATTTTCGGCTGATACAAGCCTACCTTGTCCACGGTAATGTCGCGAGGAAGACAATGCAACTCCGGAAAGTGGGGTGCAGATATATTTCTCACATGCATGGCACTTGCTTAAAAGTATATGTCCAAGAAAGACAATGCAACTCCGGAAAGTGGGGTGCAGATATATTTCTCACATGCATGGCACTTGCTTAAAAGTATATGACCAAGAAATATTTCTCCAGCTATTTTACAGTTTTCAGTCATTGGCAGTCGATGAATGTTGTTGATCATCTCCAAAAATGTGGCTTCGACTCGTGAAATTTGAAATAAAAAATGGTTTTAGTTTTATTCACTGGTTTATAGATTTTGGTCATTTCATCATCCAATTACTGATTTAGAGGTTTCATGGGGCAACTCATAGGGAGCCAAATAAACAAAATCAAATCAAAATCACTCATCCAATTACCGATTTCTGTGTGTTTAGTGCAACTTGGATTTAAGTAATCTGTTTCTGTAACTAATGTCGAATTTTCTTTTGAAAATATGGTTATTTTCAGTAAATTTAAGTCCGTGAGCCCGATTACCCAAACCTTGAGTAAAAGATGTAAAGAAATGTGACAATTGTTAAATATTACAAAGTTGAAATTTCCTTTCTGTCCACAATTGAAAGCTTGATGTTGATTACACGAGGTAAATGTAATTCGAAAACTGTCCAGTTGGCTATGATTATCTTTAGTTACTGTGCGGTATTATTGTCATGTCAGTTTCACAAAAACTAGTACTCTACAGAATCCCATAAATTTATTCACATCGGCAAATGAGCGCAATTAAACTTTGGTAAGCCAAGCACGTTAATTTAATCATTATTGACATCACATTCAAAATTGTGTGCATTAAAATCGATTGTGTCATATGTTGGGTGAATGAGTATGTGTGCTAATTACCGCCTTAAAATTAAATTTTTGATTATTTAATTTAATCAACAGATCAAGGTCCTCTGCCCTGTAGTTTCCCCGAATTGCCAGTAAAAGTGAAAGCAAACGAGCAATCTTTTCCGTTTAGAGTTTCTTTTAAATTTTTTATTTTTCATTCATTTTTCCAACTGGAGAAAGTTGACTCGGCACTGGAAAAAAAGGTAAGCAAAAAAGTCTTTTTGTTTAATATAATAGAAATTCGGGAGCAATCAAAAGTAAATGCAGTAAATATTTATGCAAGTGCACAATAAGCTAACCACAAATTTCTTTTAGTGCAATACACAAGACTAGATAATTGTTACAACCTTATATATCTAACATAGATTATAAATTTTCGTCACAACATCTCAGCACAATGAACCATTTAAGTATCAAAATACTTCCTTTTCTGCCCTATCAATAATAGTCATGTCAAGCTTCACACTTGCATAATGGATATATTATTGAATATAATGTGGCAGTTAAAACCCTGGCAAAAATTACAATTGTACCCAAACTTGGCCATTAAGAATACGCACTGGATTTTGTTCCGTTAAATATTAAATGTGGCGGATTACATGAGATCATTTCCTTCATGGATGATGATGTGATTATCCATGTGATTCATTGATGTGATTCATAGCATGCTCTTTGTTCTTAGCATTTCCGGGATAAATATTGACAATGCCAAAATAAAAATAGCGAGAAGGAGAAAGCTGGGGCACACATGTAGGTTAGGGTTGAATGCTTAGCCCATGTTATGGCATTACAAGAAGCAGCACTGCATCTTCCATTGACCATTGAGAAAGTCAATACTTTGTTTGAAAGAAAGCTCATTACCTTTCCCACGTTAGTATCCTCGAGAACAAAGGTGAACCCAAAATACAGAGACAGGTGCAGTATATTTTACGCAAGACATTTATAGATCAGTCATGAGTAGTGGCATGGATCACAGGATATTTCGTATAAAGAAAGCGTTGATAGCGATATACGTACAAACTGCATTCTTCTTTACATAGTTGCATGCACTGACATATATG
>JAHZNA010003262.1:0-11579 GCA_027743935.1 Sinodicranocentrus sp. ZH6
TTTCTCTTCGGCGGTGGTGCAGCCAAATATACCATGCTGACGTGTTTATCTTATATATAACACTTTTATACAAATTTTAAATTACAGGTGGTGCACAAAATGACATTTCAGTCATTCATTTTCTTCTCGAAGCTGGTTTAATTAGCGGTATTTTGAGGAAATCAAAGTTTCAAAGGCTTAACATTTAAAAAAAATATATTGATAGAATAAAGTAATAATAATTACTATGGGAAAACTTCATCATAAAGACCACCCAGTCAGATGCACTAATCCACTTCAACATGTAGCTTATTTGTACGTGAAGTTGGTTTGTACTCAAATGTAAAGGGAAAGTCCAGCTTCATGATGGGATGACAAAGTGCTTGTCCAACATTACAGTTTTATGTACTTCTAACATGCATGCACGGTATTCCAAGGAAATTGCATCAATACATAGATATATGTATATAACTATACGTTCACTTCTTCCAGTCCCACCTAGATTATATTTATTTGCGAACAAGTATTTTGGTCAAATCAGTAGATCGTAAAATTTTTATGTCTTTGCTCTCTCTCGACAGGAAAAAAATCTTTGTAATTTCACTAGTTCCTTTTTCATGCATGGATGTTTAGTTGTGTGTGCTTGTACACGCCAATCCCACGAACCAGATGAAGATCATGGAGCACACACCTAAACAGATTTTTTTCTGATTTCTACCAATTTCTTGTTAAAATCTCCGTTTTGCGTGTGCCTTACACTTTAATATCTAGAAAAAATCCAAAAAACGGAAGTGCAGTAATGCTGGGCTATTTTTTTTCTTTGAAATAAGTGATTTCAACCTAACTAAAAGATTGTGATAGTTTTTTTATACAAAAAATCTGTCATTTTTTTCCAATAGGATAAATGATACACCTATTTACAAGTACCACCTCCCATGTTGAAATTAAAGGGTATGTATATGTTCCTACATAACTGTTTGCACACCATTATATGCACATCATAAGTTGAAGGATTTTTAGGCAATTTCATACAATATGAATATTTTGCCAGCCAAACGCGTTTGTAAATGTGTTGCTTCATACAATAAGGAAAAATGTCACAAAAAACGTTCCTTTATTTCAGCTGATGAAATCTTTACTTGTTACTGGCTAAAGTTTTACGTCTCCTGCTTCCAGTAAGGTAAGGAAATTAATCTACTTTGAAAGGTTTGCAAAAGTGGTAAGGTCTCTTGTTGCTTTAGATTTTTTCTGCTCATATGTCAAAATAAAATTTTTGCTTACGATAGCAAGATAAGTAAAAATAATAATGAAGAGAATATTCTGCCCCAAATAAAATCGTAACGTGTCATTTAAACAGTGACTTTCTAAACTAAAGTAATAACACGGACTAACCCAATGCGACGAAATATGCAAAAAAATCTTTTACATTTATTGAAGAAAATTATAATGCGCTATAGGGAGAAAAAATGGACCCACTTTGTAATATCAAAAACGTCACAAGCCCATCCTTTCGCTCAAAGTTGCATTGCTCCACTCCATCTTAATAAAAGAGGCGAAATTACAATCAAGGAGGAACAATGTATACCACCAAATGGTCCATGGACATGAAAACATTTTCTTTTTGTCATTCATCACAATCTGTGTTCCACCCCGTCGACTTACAACCTCCCAAATAAATGCACACCCAGTCATCATGAAATTCGCTTCGATGAATTTCGAAGAAAATGTTCGCTCGGAAAATATTGGATTGAGGATTGAGCCTGGACTACTATTAGTAGTAATATAAACTACAATTTTTATCTTGCACAATTTAGTAACTGCACTTTGTCTATATAGCGAACCATTCCATTTGTAAAAAATTCATACGTAGATATTTCTCCTTTTTGACCTCCATTTCGTGATTTGTTGCTACAATCTTCTAAATTTTTATTTCAACTATGCAAATTCGTATTGAATCTTGAATCCAATATGATTTTCTTTACTTAAAGGAAATACTTTCCATGAGATACGTTAATATACAAGAGAGTGGTCATATCCAGAAAAACATGATCAAAAAGAAGTAGTGGCGGTGTTAAACGAGCATCAAATCAACTTCAGCTGCCCACATAACATAGTTCAAGTAAATGAAATCATTGACAGTGAATGCAATCCATTACCTGCTCCCACCGTGTAATTTCTCGACGGGAGAAATCATTTTCTCCAGAAAAGGCTCACACCCTTTTCTATTTGTAGAAAGTACAGAGAAATCTACCCTCGTACAAATTCACTTTTCCCAATATATCTAAAGCGTATTTTTTCTGAAATTGTGAAAACACATATAATTTACCGGATGTCTTATAACAGGATGGTTTCAACACTAGAGGAAAATATGAAATGTGTTATAAAACTAAAGGAATAATCTTTATCCTGGAAATGCAATCTATTGAATTCCCGTCAAACATGTGTTTCCCTTTAGTAACAAGTTTTTTTGAGGTTCTATACAGAAAATATTTACCAGAGGTGCGGGTGGATTTTCTAATATATTGTGCTGCTTGGTAGACTCCCCGCAAGCTTTCCTTCTAGTTAAATCTTCAATTCATTTCTTCCAATCTTACCCATCATTCTCAACCTTTTCAATTGACTAAGCCTGAGCCCCGTCAGCCTCAGTGGATCCAGAGATATCTCCGTATTTGCTCTGGAAATACTTATACGATACACACTTTTTGCCTTGTTTCCTACATCCATTGATTGCTGTTGCTGGAGAGAAGCACCCGATGATAGGGAAAATACTAGCAAGCCAACATGTAGCGCACGCCGCTCTCGTATGCAACACATGAGATGAGAACAGGTCAGAAAATAAATGTATAGAAGCTGACTCGACGTGGGGATAAGTGCATAAAACATATATATTGGGAAAGTAATAAAACCGATGTTTTGCTCGCTCCTGTCTATTTTCCCTTGTGAAAAGCACATTACATGAGTGTGTGTGTGCTCGCCTCCATTTATGTTCCATCTTAAAAGCATCAGCAACAGCGTAACTGTAACCAGCTCCAGACAAAAACTTCCATTTTCCCGATTGACTGATTCAAATTGAATAAGAAAATAGGATGCCCACAACGAACCCAGCCCTCGATGAATTTTTTCGAGGGAAGGCAAAAGGGTATGACTATACTAGGGTTATAACTTAGAGATGTTTTGTGTGTATTGCCATATTGCAATCACGTTTCTTCATACCAGCTCATCCACTTATTATGAGGTACATTCATACTTGCCATGGCTGTGTGTACAAGTGAAGTTTTATCAATCAACAGAAAGGTTAGACGGTATTGTCAGAAAAGGTGATTACATTGATTCGGAATTTCACTTATTTTTCCTCCAGGCGGGAGATTTTACTCATAAGCAATGGCTATGGTGAAGTTGATTATCCTGTTGTGCATGGGAAAGTAGATCTATCTCATGTAAATGAATATTTGAAAAATAGCAAAATTCTTCATGTTCCGTATTTTCCCCACAATTTATTTTCATTTGAGGTCATCCATCCCCTTGAACAAGAGGGAATTGAATTGATTGAAAGTTTTAGAAATCCAGAAACCTCTACACGTGATATATTCATTTTTATAAATTACACTGCGACACTCAAATAATTTGATTTGGAGAAACTTTCGCGGTTTTACTGATCTCTACTCTCTCAGCGATTATTATTAGGAGGCTATGGTGAAGTTGATTATCCTGTTGTGCATGGGAAAGTAGATCTATCTCACGTAAATGAATATTTGAAAAATAGCAAAATTCTTCATGTTCCGTATTTTCCCCGCAATTTATTTTCATTTGAGGTCATCCATCCCCTTGAACCAGAGGGGATTGAATTGATTAAAAGTTTTAGAAATCTAGAAAGCTCTACACGTGATATATTCATTTTTATAAATTACACTGCGACACTCAAATAATTTGATTTGGAGAAACTTTCGCGGTTTTACTGATCTCTACTCTCTCAGCGATTATTATTAGGTTTTCTCAATCTCATCAAGACCCTCGCCTCCCTTTTGGTTAAGCAGGGTGTAGTATAATCTGTATCTATACATGAGAGATATATAATCGTTAAAAAATACCATCATAATATAAGTTTTATCTTTGCTGCGTGTTTGATATAAACAGTGGGAAACATAGTTGCATTCATATTGATGCCAGTGGCATATCCGGCTTACCGCAGAGTTGCGTGAATCTCATGAGCGAGCAAGTGGATTTTCTAGATCTTGTTGCTCTCCATCATTTCTACATAAAAAGGAATATCATGACACGCAGTGCATTAGGAAATCATGCTGGGCTTTGGCTCGTGGCTTGGCATCATTTTATGCTTTCTCCCTCTCTCCACAACAGCATCAAAGGTTGTATCAGTGTAGTAAACAGGCTACACATCCCTATTTATCATCACTCGAGTAAGAACGAGCCGACCACTTTGCTATCTTGTTTATATCCTTTTTTATATACACTGGTTTGGAAAGGGAAAACTGGATGAACGTCCAGTGAAATTATTGTGTATTCTGGATTTATATTTTAATGCACTCTCCAAACTTTTCCAAGTCCGCTTTGGCCCAAGCTCAATAACTTTTCCTTCACGATCACCACAACATCATCTACCTTTATCCACATTACCCATCTTATGCTCCTTGGCCTACTGCTGTTAATACTATGGAGTATTATGGGGAAAATTTCAACCCGGCATGAAATGTGTAAAAGAATGATGCATCTAGAAATAGTGGTCGGCACGCCACGCACATTTTATTTACTTGCACTTTAATCCGCTACTGTTGCTGCTTCCCTTCATCTCCAAGTTGGGTTTTATGGGGATTTTCGTCAAGGAGGAAAACGCAAATCCGGTCACGGCAAATGGACTAAAGATAACTTATGAATTATATACAAAGCAGCAGGCGGCTGAGATGGATACATTAGATGTTCATATTGAAATGGAGTTTACAAGAGCGTAGTATCTTTCTCCTTTCAAAGCTCATCTTCCGGCTGCGTGTCTAATCATCTCTTGTTGTGTAACTGATTAGATGCATTCACGTAAGGAGCAGTTAACGTTTTTCTTTATTATTAATATCATACCAATATTTTCTCTCTTTTACGGAACTGCTCAACAACCTTGAAACTTTTTCAAGAAACTTTATTTCACGGAATATTTTTTGATTTGGAAATGCATCCCTCCCAAGTTTTCCTCATTTTGATTTTGGAAGTTATGTAGTTTTGCTCCGTGGAGCATGAGCCTATTGAAAAGGATAAAAAGAGCGTTTAACCCAGGAGGATTTGGGATTGTCATCTTACGTCGAGTAGAATTGAAAAAAGAGGCTTTCGTTCGTAATTCCTTGCAGTGGCAATGTTCTCAGGATTAGATGACACAACAATAGAGCCTATTGAGGAAGCTAAAGGTGAGCAGGAGAAAAGAGCATTGGTGCACTCGACACCAAGAGTGCATAGGATGAGAGGGGAGTGTATAATATTGAAGAAAGTTTTGCGGCGACAGGATTTATAACAATATGATATATGGTAATATACATAGGAATCATTCATATTGTATACAATGATCACACAACTACCGAAGCCCTCGTGTTTGGGTAATGGCACCAGGAAAACTCCGACGGGATTGTAATCCACCTTGTGAAAATGGAAACTTTCTGTTGTGAGAAAGCATCATTGGCATTTTGGCATAATGCATGTTTCCCTCTCCTACAGCGTCACACACAGAGAGCCCTCGGTTTATGTAATAAAACAGCTCACACATATCCTCTCCTCCCAATCCCCAGTTCTAATCAATTTGCAGGGAAACATTTGATGCAAAACATGCATATTTCATGTGTATGCAGTGTTATATATACTCGTGTTCCTCCTTGTTTTCCAAGGTGAATGCTTTTACATCAGTTTGAGAAGAAATGTGCTTTATTACTTGTTTTTCGTAAAGGAGGAAAACTTGTTAGAGACTGAGACTGTGTCGAGTAAAAAGTGACGCTTTGGCGATATCTGACTTTTCCCCGTCCTTAGTACTTTTCCTCGTTCATGGTTAAAATATTATGGTCGATTGGAACTTGGATGGTGTTACAGGCCAACTTTTTTGGGAGGATGGGAGAGAAAATGTAAATGCTCAAAAGTAGAGCCACTTTCCACCTCCTCATCTCACATGCACATACTCAGAATTTAATTAGAAAGTGGAATATCCTATATTCCTATGGAAGAATAATGCTTGAGGGATGAGTGGGACATGTGTATGTTGGTTTATGTAAAGTGTGCATTGCAGCAGATTATGCAGTTCGAGATTACTGCAAGCTCTGCATATGTGCATGCATAAGTTATGAGATGGCCGGCGTGTGGAATGGATGGGAAAGGGCAAGATGAAACTGGAAATGGGTATAGGCATAGGGGAAGAATAACTTGATTTTGAAAGTTGCAAATGACAAAATGGTTGGAGATTAAGGGAAGTAATAATAGGAAATATCGCAAGAATGATGTAGACATTTGCATTTGCATCAATGGCATTTTATTATTCTAAGGCTTTTTCATGATGTAATGCATGCTTATTCTTTGTACATAAGATGTAGAAAATCCGGTTTTGTACTTATGTGGGTTGAGCGAGTTAGGGTTCCAGGGCAATTCAAGTTGCAAGGGTTGTTAAGTTTAGTAAGATGGATATTACATACATACAGATAGGTTGTCCTTTGAAAGTATTGTCTGACGAGCTACCAGAGAAATATATTTATTTATGCTGAGGAATCTGCTTCCATGTAGGGTAGTATTTTTCGATATGAATAGGTATCCAATTGTATGGTTATGACTAGTGCGTTTTTGTTGGCACTTTTGGTATGTGTTTCCAACTGGGGATTGGCTAGTCACAGGAAGGGAATGAAAGTTGGGGAATGGAACCACTCAAATATTTCATAGCACAGTTACAAGCTCAACTTTTGAGGGTGAGATGATCAAATCCGAGGAAATTTGTGAATACATACACGTAAAGCAAACGGTGGCTTTGAATTACTGTAGTGTGGGATCCTCCCGGTGGTATTTATTTACGACTTGGAGCAAATGTCCCTCTCCAGGGGTATTACTGCCACGACATGATTGCATAAGAGTGAAAATCCTTTGCATGATATTATCTCAGCATTTTAAGTGATTCCGCTGTGGGCATTCTCTATCCATTTTTTGACCACGATGATTCTAGATTTTTGTTGTTGAGTTGAGTTCTGGATGGAAGTGATATGCTGGTAAAAATGTAAATAATTTGAGACATCAACACACATTATACAAAGAAACAAGAATATTCAATTTTATTGAGGTGAGTCATCAAAACAATAATCTTTTTACAAAAAATGAAATGCAATCTTTGAGATCAACTTAAATATGAGATCAACTCAGGCTTATTTTGAATTTATATTGAACTTTGGATTTTTACCTTAAAATATAAGTACATATGAACTGTAACTTAGTTAGCAAATAAGTTTCATTATAGCGCTTGAAACTATCATGTTGTTTTTGATACTTAACTCATTCAGGTATTTACACAAATACTACATAAATGCGAGAAAGTTATTTAATGAGATAGCGGGTTTGTAAAATACACGTAAGTAGGTTTTTTATAATGATAGAGACATTAACACACACTTATAGCATCCTATCCTAAATTAATACCGGCATGAACAAGTTAAATCCCAACAGTATTACATGTAGTAGCAATTAACTCAATCTACCAGAACAAACTATATATTTTGTTTCGAGACCGACTACACATTTATGCAGTATTGCATACACATATATGCATATCTTTTTAACATTATGAAAATTAAAATGGCCTATTTTTGCGAGTAAAATTTTCCCTTCGTATAATTTAAATAATAACACATTAGATTTTCCAATATTTGCATAGAATTTTTTAAACTTCCGATTTTTGGTACATTTACATGCAATTTTGCTTTGAATTCGTCTACATGAAAAATGAGCTAAATACAAGTGAATAAATATTTATACAGGTTAATAATCCACAAATATGATCCAGTTACAGTTGCAAATTACAAGACATCCTTTATTACTGTTCGTTGCAGAGGAAATGTTAACATTAACAAGAGGAGTCTCACTCCTAGTGAGAATGAGAACTCCCAAGATTTAAAATTTTACACACAGGGAATAATGCACTTTGTATGTAAATATCATTGTGTGAAGTGACGCGAGATTTGCATTTTAGCTGGAAAACAGGTAGTTTACATTTTATATAGAACATACTGTCTGCACGAAAACTTCACATTGTAAATACCTCGGTGTATAATTATCTCACAATAACCGAGTACGTGGGGATAATGGTGTACGCAAAAAACTCAAAACAAATAGTTTACATGTTTCACAAGGGTTCATTGAACATGCACAACTTATAGGTATAGATTTTTTCGTTGATCATTCCCCCAATTTGTATTCGTTGTTCGGTTTCAATTGCTTATTGCTAGAAAAATCATAGTCTAATAAAAAATGTCAATTTTTCTACATGCAAACTTAAAAGTTTATCTGTACGTGCTATTCTTTTTCAGTTCACTGCCTCACGTAATGATCACATTATAAAGTCAAGTACTCTTACGTAATAAATGGACACATTTTTCCTACAGCAAATTTATCAACAACAATAATATTAAAATTAAAATGTAAATGGCTATTCTTCCATGCTAATTAAACTAAACATGTTTAAAATTTATCCATTCCAAATAAATAGCAAACTATAAAAGTTGACATGAAAATGACTAAACAAAGTAACAGCAAAATTCTTATCATTATGTTAAAACACAGTAGTTTGCAAATACAATATTCAATAGTAATACACGTTTCACTAGCTTTTCTGGTAATTTTGATTAACCTAAAGTTTCAGTTTCTACCATGCTAACGTATTTAATATTGGTGTTATTGCTTTTTTGTTCTGGAAATCATTGCGAAAAGAAAGTATTGCTTTCGTTGCCTTTTTAAATATTTTATTGCTTTACGGTTTACCTTACATCCCCTACTTGATTACTTTAAATATCAACAATATTATCAAGTACACGTAGGTCAGTTTATGGAAAACCTCCCCAAACTGGGTTATTGGCGGGTCACACGAGGGAACAACATGGAAAGCGCAATTATTCATAATTCTTCTCATTTTACACTCGAATTGCGAGAGAGAAACTTTCAACACATGGAATATTTTTTTAGCCTTCAATTTTAGTCATTTTCAAATTGATTTCTTTAAAAAATAAACCCCAGTGCATTACATTGACACCGACTAGCATCATTATTTTTGAAAATTATATGTCAAAATTTCAAACAGCGAGGAACACAATAGGAAAATTAAATTAATTAAACTGGTAACCCACCCTCAGTTTCCTTTCGGCATTCACACTAAAATAACATTTTCTCTCCCACATTCACCCAAACATCCACACCGACAATCCCATGCACACACCTGAAGACCAGCTTTTTATTGCTGTTGGTTGTCCTTAACTAGTTATTGCTTTAGTTACACTTGTCATGGAATGAGCTCCTTAGACTAGAATCATTTTTTGGAAGATCCCTTCCTCATTATGCCTTACCCTATATATGCATACACATATGTATATTGTGTAAGCCTTAATTACAACTTGACTACTTTTTCCGATGTCTTTAATAAGCTATCTCGTTACGTGAATATTATTGCTTTCACCTGTACACTTCTATACAATATAGTGGTTCTGTGGAAATACCTTTAATACACGGAAACACAGAATATAATGACTAGCTAAATAGTGAATGTGGTGCTTTCTTACGTTTACCAAGTTATGAATCTACAATGGACCGTTTGTGTCACGAAAACACAAAAATTATTAGCTTCGTTCCTCTTTTCGTTGTTGAGAAATTTTTATTGCTTTTCATTTTACCAGCGAGCAACACCACGTATAGCATACACTATAGAGGTGTCTGCATACGCACGTGATACTTTGGAAAAATAGTCTTGTAAGGCAACAAGAGAAAGAAGGCGAAAAGGTAGCAATATGGGAAAACTCCAAGGAATTAAATGCAATATAGTAAGAGACACTCTGAGTGTACCCTCAATTTTTCCTAATTAAGGAATCAGGTAATTTCATTTCTACGCTTGGTTGTCCTCCTGTCTCCTTTCTCTGTATTTTATGATGATGTTACTTTTCCTCCTTTTATACCTGGCTTTGATATTGCAAATACTTTCTCAAAGCTTTTCTTACTGCTGCATTGTTTGTCCCCTACCTACTTATTGCATTAGAGACTGAAGAGTCTTTGGATAATATTGCTTTCGTAATTGGCATTAAAACCAGTTGAATATTTATTATTGCTGTTGGTGCTCTTTCTAAAAAAGAGTTTAATTACTAGATTTATTAATCCCCAAACGTTTCGTTATTATTGTAGGCGAAGACTAAGGTCCAGTCCTACGGTTTATTATTGCTTTGCGAATATTATTGAGAGAATACTCTAACTTTGTTTTCTATGGGAGGGAATAAAGGGGGCGCTCTAGAAGTGAGAGGGGTGCAGACCATAGAACACACACAAAAATACTTTAAAATACTTTGAAATGTTCTGTGACACATCCTCTACCCAATCAGAAGCACTTTTTCCGCCATATTCCACCCCCATTGCTATACAATGCATAGTTTCAAGTTTGGATTCTCATCAGGGAGACATAGTAATATTTTTATTTTGTATATAGATAATTTTAAGTATGCGAATATTCGTGTTACTTGTAATATGGATTTTCAGAAAAATATCAGCTCTTTACTAATGCTAATTTATATTTAGATCCCTTTCAACATATTTTTAGACGAAGATTATGACTTCCGACACTAGATAAATTTATTGCTATTAAGTGATTTGGTTATAATTAGTATTCGTATTATACATCACGTCACGACAGCAAATCCACAATTTTTCTCTTAGGGCACACAAATAAATAAATAAAATTTACTCTAGTGACGTAGAAATTAGACATCACGGTCAGCATTATTTAATCTAGTTAAGCTTTTCTAATAAATATTACTTCCGCATATATTATGTACAAACTTGTCAAGAGGCATGTAAGGTTGGTTTGCTCATGTGTCCTACACACGACTGCAATGTGGTTTGAAAAAGGTGATAAAACTTATTACCTTGAAAAATAGTGTTTCTTCCTAGCTTTCATATTACACAACCCATCCATATATTACCATCCTTATTATTTCCTTTGATACACTAATTTATGCTAACATGTACAGTCATTATGTCCGAGAAAATAATAAGCTACATACATACATGGTAATAAATACATGGTATTCGCCGGTATGCATATCTGAACTGTCATGTTATTTTCTTTGATGGAAAATCGATGAATGTTTTCCTATCAGAGTCATGCATAAATTGATAAGTTGTGAGATGCCAAGTGGGAAAAAGGTGTTAAACCTTTCTAGCTGGAAAACAAACACAAGTGTTGAATTTTGAGAAATTATGTGGCTAATTAAAATCCTGCTTCTAATACGTCCTCACTTTTCTAAGAATAAGGGGGTGTTACAATAGATCCGGTCTGAACTTGAGTAGAGATAACAGTTGACTGATAAGAGATAACAAAAAAACGTTTTCGTTTC
>JAHZNA010003263.1:0-56369 GCA_027743935.1 Sinodicranocentrus sp. ZH6
TTTCGTTCGTAATTTATTAAAATACCTATACAGTAAGCTTAAGTCTAGCTGACGTTTGTCGTTTGTCACTTCGTTGAGTTTTAGCAGGAAATATGGAAATCATTGTACCCATTACACGAAGGCCTGATAAGTTCTCCTGATTTTGTACAGCTCATATCCTGAATGAATACTTAACTGCCACTTGAAGTTCGTTCTATGGATTTTTGGTATAATGATGGTGACGACAGGAGGATGACACATGGGACTTTCATTACGGCTAACCTTGACATACCATCATGAGACATGTTCATTTATAATTTGGGCATTTTACAAGCATATGCACTTGCATCTGTCGTACATGATCTAAATATTCAAAACCCTTACAGGGTCGACCTTGAGCGCGTTAAACACAAAGAAATATTTGAGATACCACATACCAATTCATAATCAGCAGAATCTTCAATATCAAGTTTCACTTGTCACCTTGCGGTTTTTAGATTCATTACGAAATAATATTGACTAATCGCATCACAGTTTGGTAGATCACAGAGCTCATTGAAACTCGTTCTCGTTGAGTCATCTTCATTCTACGATGTAATCATTTTTTTATCCTGAGTGCGAGAATTAGTAACTGTTCAACCTTTTGTTTTGTGTAGGAGAAGGGCTTACAACAATGCCAGATGACCTGAGCGGTATCACATCATACATACTTGAAATATAGTAAAGTGAAAGAACTCAAAGAAAAAGAAAGGTGACTCGAGTACAAAGGTAGCTAGCTATAAAATGAATACATGTGGACTATGTACATAATATACGCAATGATTCATTGATATTTTATAGGCTGTATTATTAAAATGCAATCAAAATCTCGACTGTCGGTTACACGTCCAAATCTTGGTTTTGCAACTTTTATTGAAAGTCTAACTTTACCAAATAAATGAATCTTTCCCAATCACGTTAAATTGAGTCCCTGTGTTGAAAATTATATTTGTGGTGATAGTGCGGCATTGCTTGTCACGCAAATAATAGCAGCACATAATAATATTTCACAAATCTGTACTTTGTTTTTATACAGAAATCACTTGTTGACTAATGTGGTGCATAATTCATGTAAATTGTTCCTTACATACCTGAATTAACCAAAAGTGTCATTACAATTAGCCATAATGCTCAAGGGTTGACAGTTGATTATTCATCATTTAGTAAAAGCATTTTGCTGTTCTTGAGTAAATCAGGTTACTTTCCATATGTAGATGTAATCAAAAATTGCTCTGTAACGATACAAAACGCACTAAAATTGGTGTATAAGAATTCAAAGAGAAGAATTCAATATTTCCATGTATTTTGCCGTCATTGTATTCCCGTAAAGCTTTCTAGAAAGCACACATCCTCCATGCATCCTGTAATTCTTCATTGCATAAACTTGGCAAATTTCATTTTGATTGTTGCAAATTGAGAGTTGGTTTGCTTATTTAGTTTGATATAATGTTGCAGTAATAATATGAAAGATACTGATTCTTATACTTTTGCTTTATGTGATTATTTAGTTTGCTACAAAATATCTGTGAAATTATGATCAATAATTCTTTACATGTTTAGCATTTATTAGCCCGCAAGGGTTTTATCATTGCATTACTACTCATCATTATTTTTGGCAGAAAGAAGGAAGATGATGACAAAACGTGCCGAAAAATAACAACAAGTGTCCATTACTTAAGCCTGTACGTTAAATATAATTGCGACGACGTAAGACACGAAATAAAAGTCATGAGCAATAGATCCACCATCCACCATAAAGGTTTTCTGCTCCGACTCATTATTCCATTACACGAGGATGAGAAAACAATATGCTATCCTGCTATCTCATCAAATGTGTGCAATTATTGAAATTAAAATCACTGTACTGTCGTACTGCCAGAAGTAACTTTAAGGGAAAAGGACTGATTGTGCATTACATCTTCTTCACCACACTTTTTTGTTTTAAATGAATGCTCGTACTTTAGGTATCCTTCATTTATTAGTCATGCAAACATTATGGATTGTTCATAATACATTGTACATTAATGAGCTCAACATGATGAATGCACCAATTTGCATAAGAAGAATCCTACACGCACATAATGCTTTAGCAATAATATCTGCTCACATACATACATTCTCAATGAATATTCCAATATCAAAAATATCTATATCTATCTGTATCTGCAGGAGAATTCACGTAAATACTCCTGATCTAAACTTTTCGTAAACTAAAACTAGGTCAAAAGGAAAAGGATTTTCTATCCTTTCTTATATATTGGCTGATTGACGAACATACTATGTATTTAACCAAAAATTTTGAGTCACTCATCTAATCTTCTTCGTTATCCGCAAAGTTAGACTCGAGTAATAATGTAGCATGGGCCATTTTACCGACTCCTACTACTAAGATAGTTTAGATACAGATTGCGATTATTAGATTTACATGTTACAATATCAAGGCATGTACAAAAGCAAAATCTCTCCACCTCACCGGCTAACCAAGTCCACCACCCTAAAACTATCGAACACATTCTATAGCACTCTACCTTACACAAAGACCAAATACCCAATCGTATTTCATCATGAAAAATTAGTCTGTTCTTTATACCACCCTGTATTTATTTATCGCCTTTCGTTCTTTGTTACTCAAGTGCAGCTCCCTTATGCACTACATCTTTCTCTATTGCAAATTGCAATTATGGTGGTGCAGTGTGAAGTTGTATTCATGTGGTGCTTTTTATTATGCTGATCCAACTTTCAGAAGATCTACGGAACTATTCATCAGGGATAGCCATTCATTTTTAGAAGAATATTAAATCATGACTGATAATCACTTTTCTGTGCTGTGGTATACGAGGCGAGCAAAAACGCTTATCATCATCATCCAATGAAGTACTTCAACTAGGATGTAGCAAAAAGATTGCATTGAGTGGAGTAAGTAAAACGTGCTCTGAAGAAGTACCTATTGATTGAAAAGTGAGATGGGAGAAGGGAGTAAAAAGCACTTTTGCCTTCATTTTTATACGTATGTGTAATGTACACACTGGGAGTGTAACGGCAATGATGAGATGCGCATTCATAACAATAAAATGGAGTAATCTGTAAATGAACTGCCCGTTAAAAATGAAATTTTATTTGTAAGTCGTAACGGTGTGCAATTACTTTTGTGTCAGTCTGTCCTAAAGATTTCATTGAAAAGCTAACAAGATTCTTTCTTATCCATCTGTTCCGTTCATTTGAGGAAGCGTTTTTAAATCATGCAACGCATCTTCACTCCCCATTTTGCATGGTGACTTCCCTTTCTTCATTTCTAACCGAACTTGTAGACAAATCAAGAAAAGTCTATAGATGCACTTGTACATAAGGAGCCTTCTCACAACAAATCAAGCACATGTTAATAGCAGAGCATGCTCAACCATGTAATTCTCACATGTAGGTATCCACATTCTCAAAAAGTAGCATTAAAAGAGTTAAGTAGCCGCTTGCCTTCTGAATTTGTAATGTGTGAATATTACTGAGCGCCCCAATACAAAAGAATATAGTAAAATAAGACGCCAACATGTGTGCTTCACACTATAAAACTTTCGTACACAAATGATTAGCGTTATATAGCTCTGTCATACTAAAAATCAAATACAAGATAGTCCAATAATAGCAAGGCTCTTACGGAGATGTAACAAAACGGCTTACATTTGCTGTGACGTGCATGCATAACAGAATGCAACAGATCATTGAAAAATCCAACAGGTAAAATGTATGCTAAAAAAAGTTTTAACCATAGACATGCATGAAAGTGCCTGCACACCACATACGTAAGTGAAGCAAGTTGGTAATTCATGCATTTTTGCTTTCTTTTTAGACACAAAATATATGTGGTTTTACTAAGGTGCATCCGTTTCATAAGGTTCACTCTCAGTTTCGCGCTGGCCAGAGGTCGACCTTCCTTACTCTCACATCTGCGTTATCACATCACATCACAGAAAGTGTGTACATGTAGATGCACTCTCTTGACTGATAGTCATCAAATCATCACGATCACACTAGTTCTCATAACGATTTTGCCCTCTTTACCCTACTACAGAGGTGCAACTGATTACAACATTATTGCACAAAAAAAGTGGAAGTAATTCTAGGGGTTCCCAACACAGCTCCACGGCTTGCTGCATGCAAGTCGTTGCAAAGCAGTTCCATTATTTTATCTTAGTCGACAAAAACAAGATTGCATGCAGTCATTCCTTCCTCGCACCACATGGTGATAAACAACAACTCAAATAAACAAAGTCCTGCCTGAGTCATTGTGATTCTCAGTGGCAGACATCAAACAAGAAGATTGCATGGGGATTTCATCAAGGTTCCTTGAAGTGAAGTGCTGGTCAAAATCCCTGAGCAAAAGGATTCCTGCTCGCATACTTGCCAACTAACTCGTTCTCTCCAGACCTCGTCTTAATTGTGTGCAGAGAGCTTGCTTCGCGACAAAAAGAAAGCGAAAGTAAATTTTTGTTTTTCAGTTGTGGTTGAACTGTGCAGGATGGTGGGTTAGTGCACCTGAGGAAGTTTTTCTCTTTAGACAAATAAACGTTTTGGTTTCATAAACCGTGAAGCAGTGATTTGTAATAAACTGAGTTATTTGACCGTGTTTACGAGTCTGTTTTAAGAATTTTAAGAGAACAGTGGGGAAATGAGAACTTAAATACAGAGACACTACAAAGCACCCCTATGGACCTTTTTTACTTTCTAGCTTGCAGTCAGCTTAATTGATTATAAAAAATACTATAATTCACGATCACAGATATTTGTTAAGTAATATATTTTGCTGGTCGTTTTTGATGTTGAGGGATACAAATTCTACCTCTTCTATCAGATCCCTATAATCAACACATCTTTTCGTCCATCTTCCTCTTTAATCATATAAATAACCAGAAACGAAAGTGTTTGATAGGTTGTACACAATTTGAGTCTTTGAATGACTGACTGCGTTTCGTATAAAGAATACGAAAATATTCAGTGGGGAAAGAGGAAATACCAAGGAATAATCTGACTATAGCTATAAAGTTATCTCGTCTCCTTTTGTGAAAAAAGGAAACCAGAAATTGTACATTTACTTGCTATTTGTGAGGATTCTTATATTATTCTCAATTGAAGATATCAAAAGCGTCGACATCCTCTCACTCTCGTCATTTTTGCTTCCCCAAAAAGCAGGTTGTGTAACATTTTGCACTACCTTACGAAAATATAAGAAGCGTTCGTCTTCTTCACTTGTCTTTATCAAAATCTTCGCCAACAACCAACCACCGACCTTTTGCCAAACGACGACACATCAACAACCAACAACGGAACCCTAGCCAAGTGACCAAGATAATTTGGCGAATGCGAGAAGTCCTCATGTAAATGAACAAACTGTAGCCCCTCACCTGAATTATTTGCGTTGGGTAACTAATTAAAATATTATACATTTTGGACTGATAATCACCGAAGGAAGGAAAGGAAGCAGCTTCATGAAATTCCAAGCGTTATCGTAGCCAGCAGAACCAAACACAATCCTTGTCAAGAGACTGAATAGTTTAATTATTCATAATCCTTAAAATGTAAGCCAATTCTTTTTTATCTTTTGCATTTTTTATTTAACATTTTTGAGATTTGCATAATATATCTAAAAAGTTAACCAGCTATGCGTATGCTTGCTTATTTTGATGGGTTGCTGCTGTGCTAAAATGAATCTATAAACAATGCGTGCGTATACAATGCATCTACTACATTTTACCAGGAAACAAGGTGGAAATATAATGCGCGGATGAGAAAATGTTACGATAATGTGCAGAGATGTGGAACCATTTTGTATTTTTACTAATCATATTAGTTATTTATTACTTCTCATGTTGATAACTAGATTTTGCTGGTTGTTGTGAATGTAAGCTTGTACGTTCTACAGTATAAGTCATATTTGTCGATGTTAGGAAGGAGGATGGATGGGTGGCAGGCAAACGAGACGCATTTGACGCATACATAATCAGATCGCAGAAGAGTAATTGAATTTGGCATGGTATGGGAAACAAGCAAGCAATTAATCTCATAGCCTTACCTATCGCCTTCACCAAATTGTGTTACATGTAACACTAGCAAGGCAGCCACCTTTCTCACACCGAAATGACTTGGACATTGACGCTTCATGATAGGAATTAAAGAATGCACTTGTAAATAGGCTGTACGATATGTAACTTGATTTTTCAGCGGATTTTGAATGGACATACACACATGTCAATTCAAAAAATAAAAATCCCTACGTACCTATAAGAACGTTTATGCATGTAGTGACAAATTACAACTTAATGCAAATTGCGTAACACACTTCGTCGGTGAGGTGACGTGAAGCATAAGCATTTATAGCTAGTTTTGACTTTGATAGGATCATGTAAGCGTTGCGGGATTCTTTCGAGTAAGTTGTAAAAATATTTGGAAATAGGATGAGCTGGGGCATTGAGGTCCCTTCCACTCAAAGAAAATGTACTTTATTGGCTTGCTCTTTACTACGTAGGGTTTTTACTTTAAGCGACTATGACGTTTGTGCAGAGTCCTGTGCCAAATGACAGGTAACAAGCTATTTACAATTAATTAGGAAAAGGAAGTGATGTAAACACTTCATATAGCAGAGTGTAAATTGCTCGAGAAAAACTAGACCTCGCAAACCGAACATTTGCAGTCGCCGTAAGTGGTCCATCTCAGGTTGTATATATAATGTCTGTTTAGATCAATATCGTAAAATACTAGTTTTTGTGACTGTAAGAATGACATTTGGCGAGATGATTATCGTTACAAGAAATGCGACTTATGACATGAATGTAATGCATTCAGTTTAGTACGTACAGGAATTGAGTCATTTAGTCGGAAGCTAGTCAATAGGCGTATGCTAAATATGGTTTTTGGATTACCAGATCATCGTTTACGACTATTGTCTGGAGGAATATTGAATCCCTTTTTTCTGTGATTCAAATACACTTTTCCTTACCAAGACCGTAGGATGCCGTATTGCGTATGAATTGAACATGTTTTTGTGGTATAACACCATATATAATATCCAAAATTATGTTGTTTGGTGCATTCCCATCTGTTAGTACAAAATACAAATGTACAGATACGGAAATCATCCCATTTTCTTCACGTTACAATCTGCATCCGCAGCGTCATAGTTGTACGTAGTTGTGTTTCTTCATCATGAACATTGGCCACTTCCCCAATAAAATGGGCGATGGGCCATTTCACATCCTTTTGCAGGGAAGATGAAAATGATTACAATGCAATAGCAAGTCGTGAACAACATTTTTCATTTAATTAAGACTCATTTACCTCCACACAATTTTTGCTAAAAAGTGTGTTGATGATGGAGAGATGGTGATCTTTAAGCGAAATTTGTAAGGGATGAAGATTCAAATTTGGGAAGTGCTCATAATATTTTGAATGCTGCATGGGCGTGTGGAGTTTGTTTAGTTAGTAGATGAAGCGTTCAATGACACGGTGTCTTACACGTGCACAACAACTATCCGACTTTTTCACAAAACTTGTTCATCCTATTATGTATTCCCCTTTGCTCGGAACATTGACCGAAAGAACTGATTCTGAGTAACCGGGTGACCAGATAGTCTCATACTTTTACTTTCTTTTGTTCATTCTAGCCATAACCAGTATAAGCCGATTATTATCATGGCTTTAACAACCGTGTGCTCAAGGCTCAAAACACCTTGAAGGTTTTACCTTTCAAAATGCATTGGCACCGAACCAAATCCTACTTAGTCCCTAGTTTAAACATAGGTAAATGCTTGTTACGCCAATTATTTAAGTTTGAATGAAAAACTGGTTTCGTCCAAAATATGGACCTTTCAAAGATCATGATCATATATCTACCTTTCCTAGTTGCTGCATTGCGGCGATGTAATAAAGATGAGAGGGGATTCTTATATCACATTTTAGCGTTCATTCACACAACAAATGATCTCTGATGACAAAATACTTTTCCTTTCAACCATGTTGAATGCTTAATGTGGGCTGGGGTTGGGGAAATCAGAAGTAATCAGAATTACAATGTTTGCAATTCTATCACCATTCCATATCAAAATCCGCGTGGGAACCTTCCTGTTGTATGAATGTAGTGCACTGAAAGATTGAGGTTTTCCATTGTTGTATTCATTCAGAAAAAATTGTGTTCATGAGCTCAAAAGGAAGATGATCTACCTGTAATTAGTAATGTTCACTCAGAAGTACGTACCCACTCCACAACCTACATAGCTGTGAATATTTGCTTATGAGGCAACACGAGATATTTTATATCGTGGGGGTATGAGGGAATTGAGTACAATGTAGGAAAAACCGTGCTGAGATAGACATAAAAGGCAAAATGCTAAGCCGTTTGTGAATGTGATACTTAATGGAGAGCTGCATAAATGAGAATGTAAAGAGATATTGTAAATTAATATGGAAAAATATTTCATAACGAAGTGATACTTGGCGCAGACTGTGTGTAATTTATTAAAAATCGTGTTGTAAGAATGAGCGATCAATTAATCCAATAATTACTAAGTTTTTGGGTAATTGTAAACTATCTGTAAAATTGGGAGTACGTTGAATGAACTCCTTTAAAATTGTGCTATAGCTGTTGAAAACAATAGAGCAATAATTACTAGTGAGTTTTATACTCCAATAAGCACAAGCAGTAACGTAACATTTCCATTGGGGATTTTGTGTGCAAAAAGTTATACCCTACAATAACTTTCTATCAGATTTCTGAAAAGATACTGAGGATGATACAATTTATAATTTCAGTAATAAAATGTCCCTAAGTACAATGAACGCGTAAATCATGCTCCATCAGCCAAAAAGCGTTGTTCTTTTAGCCGGTCATTCACATGAAGTATTTTGTAGAATGGAATACTTTTTAGTTTTAACACGACAGAATCAGAATCAGTTTCAGAATTTTTGACCATATCAAGAAAATATTTTTAATGAGTCATTGATCATTAATTAAAAATTTTGAAATGCAGTTTGGTTTTTTTGAATTTTAAATTATCTCACTGAACAGTGTCAAAGAACTTGTTTAACTGATAACGTAAGTTTATTTTTGATGGAATATATTAAGTTTATTTGCAGAAACGATTTTCCCTGCGTTGGCCGTTTCTGTGTGAGTTAAATCAGCATTCTCGCAATTTGAATGTATATGAATGTGATCACATTCACATATGGCCCATGAATAATTCTGAAGCTTTACACACGTTTGTTCATTTAAATAGGTACTTAATGCACTTTTCATTCTGTACCATTCTGTAGTGTAAAAGTGCAACCAGACAAAAACAAGAATTTGCGTGGATTCATTGAAGTTTGAGACGTCAACGATTTCTTCAAAATTTTCTTTCTTGACCCCATCCAGGCTAATTGCTTAAAAGCACAGCAACCTACAATAGCTCGAGCTTGAAAGGGTTTGAAGAAAATCGTCAAAGTTCAATAGTAGTGTAGTGTACTGCACTTGAAGTGTTATTCGGAAAGCCCGTTTCTAAAAATGACGTGACAGCATTTATGACGAGTATAGTAGCGTGCAAGCATTAAGTAAAATGAAGCTTTAAAACCAAATTGCTTTTGCATGAGGGCTTCAATACTCGTACGCGACGTGTACATGAAAAAAGATTTTTTGTAATGGCAGCCGTAACGTCAAGTTGCAGTTGATTTGGTCATGGTCAGTGGATCATGAAACGTAGAGTCTTGTTTTTCAAAATCCGTTTTATTCTGAAGGGTTCCTAGTTTCGCATGTTGTGGTTTGTCACATTGATTCTAATTATATGTTTTGCCTAGTTTCTCATTAATTTACAAGCAATATCTTAGACCCCACCCATCTGGTTTCTGTGAATTGAGGCAATTGGCTGAAGAAAAAAACTTCTTGTTTAAATACCAGAATAAAAATTTCTTTTAAAAATCTATAGAACGGAATGCGATTCGTATACTACTAGAGCACTCCTGAGTCCGTGTCTTGCTGAGATAATATATCGCTGCCATCATCTTCTTTCAGCAGGCATTCACTTGAAGAAATTTCTTTAGAGATGCGCAGAACGTAAATCAGTCAGCAGACTTTCAGTTATTTATATTTATAATATATATAACTATCAAGGTTGCATTGTGAAGGAAAAAAAGATTGTTAAGTACACACTCAAAAAAATTCAAGTTTACAGTTTACCCCTTCTGCATTATTTATTATTCAGTGGTATAAGGTAAACAAAATTCAGATAATTTTGATGCGCAATTTGTTAGAGTTGAATTGTGGATTTATTCACTTGTGTTTCGATTCACTTTCTTCGTCAAGAATCTTTAATGCTCATGACTTAAACCTTTTTAGTGAATGAAATCGCACGTACGCACTTAAACCTGTGTGTCTGACTGCTCGCTCGCTGCATGATATGTGTGTACCTAATCTACATTTTGTGTAGATATTTTAGTGAGCAGAAAAGGACTACATCAACATCATATCATCATCAGAGGAGGGGAGTGAAAGAGAAAGAGAAGATAGTAGATGAATCACGTAGATGATGTTTCTGATTTTGACTGTTTGATAATGATGCTCTCCTCTCATTTCTTTTGCTGTTGCTACTTTTGTTATTATTATTATTCAAGCACACCATCTAAATATGTTCGAGAGCATCGGCACAATGCAAACGGCTTTTATTGCCTCTTTTACTTGTCCCTTTCTTTTTCAGATTAAGTTTGTTTGGTGCAAGCTTATGAATGAAATGCTGTACGTAATGCTGATAATATGTGCACAAGCTATTTATAAGAGTCGTGCATGCTTGGGTAATTCCCATGTCCAAATATAAAGCATCGCATCTTCTTTTATTCTCTAGGGGTAACTGACCACAAACTTTAGTGCAGTCAGTCTTCTTCTGTCACTTTGAGGTTTCGCATTTTTTTGTTCATGTGCTTTGCAGTGCAAGCACTTGCATTGGATAACAAAAACATTCTAAAAATAACGGATTCGATGTAGGTATCTCGAAGGCACGTTCGATCAAAATGACAATGATAATGATGACAACAACAGGGAATGTTATATGGAAGAGAGTGATAGCCAAAAGATTGAGTGAGATCCTCCTCCCGTCGTCTATCAAACTATGCTGGGAGGGAGCAGTTTACATTTTTTCGTATTCAAATTTCAAATGGCTTGTTTTCTATTATTATGACTTCATTCGTCACCGTACACAACAACAAGCATGAAAAAATGAGAGTGAGAATTGTTGTTACATGCTCATAAAAGTAATAATTACGAACTTTAAAAGTGCATATCCGTCCTCTTCCATGTCATTCTCCAATAAAATATTGTGAAATGTCTGTATTATACAAATTATGCTTGTATGAAACAGCCTATCCTCACACTTTAAACGGGAGAGCTTATACGAAGTCTTCGCGTTTCGCATTTTCTTCCTCACATTCACAAAGAAATGCGAATTAATCAATGCCACCTGAAGTAAATTTTTGCACATTGTTTTGAGGCTGAGGAACAATGCAGTGAATATGTTATTAAGTTGTTGAATATTGTACTAATATATTATGCATTATTCTAAAAGTGTAACACATTACCTCATTGAATTACAGAATGACATGATGATAATGATTTCCCCTTCATAATCTTATCCGTCTTGCATTGTGTTTCGTTTCGTTCGGTTCGAAAATTATATTATCGTTAATACCTGCATCCAAATAGGAATACCAGTCCTTTGAAAACTAATAGTCCAACAGTAAGTGAAGAGCAATAAAGTTCATAGCCGGCTAGATACGGCGAACTGCATTTAACACTATCCGGCATTGCAGTAGATGAACATAATGGTTGGTTGGTTGGTTGGTTGGTAAAATGAGATTTTGATTGATGGAGCACATTCTGTGTATATATGCAGCATGAAGATGTTTGAAAATAATAAATGCATATTTCATGCACTTTCTGATTTCCCTTTCGTTAGAAAAATCATCATTATTATCAAACATCATTTCAAAAGCATCACACGATTTACTATTTACAGTCAAGTGTGTGGTTGGTTGGTGCAAGCAGCATGGCTGTGTGTATTTTGAATGAAAACTTTTTAATGGACTTAAGCATTGATTTATCACTAGTGTATCTGCATGACATAAACCGGCTAGAAGATGGTTTCACTCGCAAATTATATAGTTAGCTTGGGGGAGCAGCTCTTTAATAATTTATTTGTTCTTTAAGAATATTCCCTAAAAGGATTTTTTTGTTTTTCCAATATGATGCAGATGCTGCGTGTAACGTGCACGCATTCAAGGTGTGAAGTGAAATAAAAGCAAGAGCAGGAAGTTTTGTTGGCAAAAATTTAAGCACAATATTCTTCGCTTGTAAGAATACAAGTTTAAGGCCAAAAAATTGCTAAGCATGTCGTTTTCAGACATTTTTTACTTCACACCAAAGTAGATATCGCAAACAGGACTGAAATTAGTCTACGAGCTAGAGGTACGCAACTGGTGCGATTTGTCATGTAATTATTCAATTTGTTTAGGTATTCTGGGTTTTGTCTCAGTCAGTCTCCACTTGTTCTTTTGTGTTAACTTTGATGCTTAATGAAATGGTGCGTACAATGCCTAAGTGCACGGTAGCTTTCTCACCATCTGTGGTCAAAATTTAATTACACTATTGGTTTCATCATGAAATCTAGAGCAGAGATTTTTTTGAACATCGATGATCCCTCCCGTGCACGAGACAAGGGCAAATAAACAAACGTGAAGTGAATGAAAAATAAAATGATGAATTGGCATCGAATGCAAATTCGTCTTGTTTTCGATACAATTTTATTATAGGATATGGATATATTTCACAGAACATTAAATAAGATGAAGCAGACACTTATGTTGTCGAAGGTTGCATACATTGACAATTATCTCAACAACAAAACTACTAGTCTTGACGATTGACATATAGGAGTTCCCCTCCTCAACCGTCGTCATTGTTCTATTTAATTACCTAATCTAATCGGGAAACGATGACGGGGATGATGATGATGTATGAAATAATTGCTACGTCCATTCATTCACTGATTGTGAATATTGGCCGCCTATATTTTTCATCCAATCTACATACTGAACGACCCTGGACAAACGAAGAAAAAATTGGTTTCACATAAGGATATGTTTAGAAAGTTGTAAGACACTTCCCTTCTTCATTGCAGTACAAAAATACATATAGGAAAACTTCAATAAAAATGAGTTAAAACAAAGGACCCATCTAATCTGAATGAAGACCATGTGTCTTCATTATCATCCTCTTTATTCGAGCGTGCGGTGCATCTTAAGGGCATACCATGCGAAGTGTCGGACTGCAATCTAGATTAAATAAAGACTAACGTGTGGTTACATTCATTGCATACTTCCAATTCAATTCAGGATTCAATAACATCAGAAGAATGATCCCCTAGCCATGTCATTGTCAACCAAATTTAACAGAACAGCATGGACGAATTAGTTTTCGTATTCTTGTCGACTCATTACGCATGAATAAACACAGTCATATTAAAAACTCTTAAATACTCTATACCAATTTGATGGGGAGAGTAGAAAGGACTATTCAAATAATCCCCATTATTTTACGGCCGGTTTAAGGTACTTTCTTGTTCTGTTTTATTAGTCAGTATATTTCATTTATCGATCATTAGACTCGCGATCATTGTATATGAGTTTTAAAAAGAATTGGATGGGCACTTTTTGAAGGAATGATTTTCTATCCAAATGTTGGTCTTGACCAGAATGAAAAGTGACTTAAATAGCATCACCTTTTCATCAAGGTGCAACTCAATGCATAAAATGTAGCCTTCATTTTAAGAGAAAGAGACAGGAGACTAGTCGTGGAGATCGGAATGCAGTGCACCCTCTTATTCATATCTACTGCTCCTGTCTTGTCAAAAAAGGTCATTATTGTCCATTAAGTAAGACATACAGAAAATTGACAGAGTAAAATGTATATGTACATGTATTTACTATAGAAAAACTCCCTTTTACGAGATAAGAATGTAAAAAATTACTTTAACAATGTGTGAATTGCCACAATAATGACGATGTAAATCAATCCTTTCGTGCCATTGTAGTCCTGCATTGGAATTGCCACCTTTTGAGGTGCACAGATAAGAGATTGTGATTGTTGATCGTAGTAAATAGGAAATATTGGCAGGGTCAAATTTACATTGTACTTAGCGTATCTGTAATAATATATATTTTGGTTTCGAAAATGAATCACGTTTTAAAAGTGAAAGAAGAGAATAAGATAATTTCAGGGTCAGCCCATAAGCAAAATGTCTTTCCCCAGTGGACTATATACGTAAGGGGTTACCTTGCAAGGTCGTTCGATGTCTGCCAAAGATAATGAATTGCGATACCGATGAAAAGGAGATGGTGAAGAAAAGTTTCAAAATGTATGCATTTATGCATTAAACTAATATGTCGACTAACGAAACACAAGCAAACTCATTCAACAAATATCTGACTGGACTCTACATGCATATACTATTTTGCAAATTTCGGCCTTTCATTTGCTCTAGTTTCATGATGAAATTCGAAATGAGGAGAGAGCAACACATAAGTCAGATTAATGAAAGTACAGATCTTCTCAATACCACTTGATATTCATGCAGTTATGTAATTGGTGAATGGGATCATAATATTATTTACAAAACTGGAAATAGTGATAATGATATGAAGTGGTTTCATGGTTAATGGTTAACAAAACTTGTAATAATCTGAAGTCCAGTTGTGCTTGCTTACTACTCATACTCCATTTATTCAAATCAATTCAAGATACCAGATTTTCGACACTGGTGTAACTTGTCTGAACGAACATATTTTAAAAGAAATTAATGTCATAACGTATATTAGATCACGTTATAATGTATTAAATGTACTGCGCATTTAATTCTATTTCGTCTAATTGTCGCAAAAATATGATGATATTGTACTTGTAACATAAGATTTGCATCATCCAATTGCATATTTGCATTTAAAAAGGGGCGAGGATAAAATAAAACGACATATTTGTGTTCTTGTTTGTATTCTGTAAGCACACGCAAAAGAAATCATCTCGTCATCATCTCATTTACGTGTGCTCTGCATTTTGTTAGTAATAATATACCTCGTTTTTTGGTCTGCTACTACAAAAAAAAGTGATTTTAAGGTAGTAATAAGAAATGGGTGTTAATGCATATCAACGAGACAATTGCAATTCGGTACAAGCATCATGTGATTATTTCAGCAAAATGAGTCAAGAAAAGGAATAGGCACACGCGTAAAAAATAAAAGTATAGTAATTCCATCTAACCTACTTGACCCATTACTGTACCATCATCATCATTGTGTATTACTTAGAACAAAGCGAGTAGACCCCGAATCGTGAGTCTTTAAATTTTAGATTGCATTTTAAGAGTGCATTCATAATGCACTTCACTTGTTCAATTCTTTCCCTTGTTTGCCCTCCCCGATTCAATACTGCACATGGTTTTTGGGGTCAGTTTATTTCTTCTGTGAGCTAATTGTTCTTGTTCATTTTCAAATCTGCTATCCTCCTGTACACTGACTCCTTTTGTTCTTGCTCTTCTCATTTACATGATTGCTTTCAAGGATCTTACATTATCCAATGAAAACTTATAGAATGACAATGACAGGCTAGAATTAGGTACGCACACTGAGGAATGACAAAGGTGGCGCAAGTCCATTCTTGTCAGAAAAGGCACAATTGAGAAACAATGTTCTGTGGAAACTGTGGCATCACGCAAAATAGACTGAGGCATGCAGAGATAAAAAAACTAGGATATTGTTTAAATTGAGCACTATACAACATGCACAGTGTCTGACTCAAGTTAGTGATGACAAATGCAGATAATATTATGTAGAAGGAAGGAAGTAACATTGAGGAGACATGAAGGAAGGTCTCCAAACCGAAAAGTTCTCAGACGTGAGAATTCCCAGTTTTTTAGTCAGTAGGTGCTCATTATGTATTCAGTATTACAACAATGCTCGCTGTCAGCGCTTTCCTGCATAATAAATGCAGAACTTCTTAAAAACTATATAGTATTTCCACTAGTTTATTTACATACGGCCTTGCTCTATTTATTTTCAAAGGCTTAAGAATGGATCACTTTATTTTATCACTTTCAATTTATCAGATGATACATACCTACGTTTTTATTACTTGAATATACGACACCTCAGATTACAGGTAATGAGAGACGTGCAACAGGCTTTGGGCTAGAGTTGTATGTATAAATTGATGTTCACAATCTTAAGAAGATGAAGAAGATGAGCTACAAATGCTGCTTCATGTGATGCCAAGCAATGAGCTAGGCTCATTAAATTAAGATAATACATCGTGTAAAAATATCCCACAACCCAGAGAATTCAGTGTTAAGTGCTCACTAATTTGTAAGTATTTTACGCAAAAATGTGCATAAGACATGACTGCAATGCACGGAGCTACGCATCATTCGTGCAGGTATTAAACTGCTTCTTATTAATACGAACGCGTCCTATAAACAACCAAAACATTCTTCCCAAGCTTTCTTTTCTTTGTTTTTGTGGATTTCAATAATGATAATGTTAAACGAACGATGCTGATGAGCACGGGAAGGTGATAAATGTTGCAGAAAATCCTATTATGAACAAATTACATGATTTTCATTGAACTTTTAAATATGATCAAAAGTAACCTGTGTAAAAAAGTAATTAAAATCATTGGAGTGAGCAATGAACTTCAAAAGTTTGAACCATGAAACTAAATAGTTATATGTAGTTTAAGTATGTTCCAAGAAACTGCGTGAAAAAATATTTTTCAATGGCAAACTTTACAGACTACTCTGCATTTGTGAATCATTTCAATGAATATGACATGTGTAAGAATTTTATGCGCTCAGTTCTCTAGAGCTATACCGAGTCGTAGTTCAGTTTAATTTTAAAACATCATTGTGTGATAGTGAGGAAATCCATGAGTTAAATTACATTTTATCAAGTAAATTAAATCTATGATGAAGGCTAGTTTACCTGTGAGGGACTATACACGTTGGACTGGTATCAGTATCAACGACAAAACTGCATCTACTCATTAAACTAAACTGTCTATTCAAAGTCAATGTCATTGCATGTTAAGAATACATCGAGGTGAGTGTTTGTCTCACAGTTGGATTATCAGATGAAATCCAGGACTTTTCAGATCGTTGCTTTTAGTTTTCTCTTTTCATAAATACTATATTGCTTAATGTTCTTGTTTTGTGTTGAACTTTTAGTCATAAAATGTTCACCTTTCCGCTACTAAAATTATAGGTTAGATTTTGGTGTGTCGAAATTGAAACATGGAATATGCATTTGTTTAAAGGGACACACATATTCATGGAGCAAAGTGAAGGGTTGAGTTGAGATGTAATTATACTACCTCAAATAGAATGGGTTATTAAGGTGATACTGGCATAGATTTTAGGTTATGCAACAATGAGAATGAAAGGAAAAAAATCGAGTGTCGAAGATAGCAAATGTCCTTAAAGATGCCACACTTCACAAAATAGTATACTAATTCGATTGTGCAATAAGAGAAAGCAAAAATGGTCTATTATATTGAGTAATCTATAGCACGGTGGTGGAGATGCAAGTAAGAAGGCTTGCTCACAAATGAGTGTGTGCATTAATATTCAACCCCACATGGGTTTATAGTGTTGGGTCAGACGTGTCCTGATACCCATCCAAACGTTCAGTAAAAAATATGTTGTAACCGCAATCAATGAAGCGTACACATGTCGCGTTTCCGATTGAGCAAATAAAATTGAAATTAAGACAGATATCATGAGTTTGAGTAGGTGATCATTTTGGCACCAAATCAACAGACTAAACTATAACTACGTTCGGTGATTTAATTTATTAATTCAGATGTTCCTAATTCTCCTTTGAGTTACCTGTGCGCTCATTCAGGATGAATTTATAATGGGCTCAATTACTCGCGTTTAATGTCTAGATGAACTAGATTCAATTGATTCATATATCATCATCATACATAATGTATAAAGGGATCAGTTAAGAAAACTGGTCTTCCTGTCACTTTTTAACTGACAAAGTATGCATACAATCATATTTTCAAGATCTAAATTGCTAATATGTACGCACAGGTATGTCTGGTTTGACATTTTTACATCATAATTTCCTCATAAACCCATATACCCTGCTGTTCACTCAACAAGCGCTATTGCTCTCGTTGACTCTTTTTACTATGCACATGTGAAACCTCAACAGTCAGTCAATTAGCAATAATTGAATTGAAACGAGTTTGTTAGTTTTTTTAAAGTTATGTGGACATCAAGCATAACTCCTAAATGTCACATTTAGTTCAACAGTCGACAACAAAACAGTATCGATCGGGACAGACAGGCCTTTATGCTTGATAACTATCATATGCATTATGCATCTCACGAGTACTGCACTCATAACGAGTGTGATGCATTTTCCACAAGTACCTAATTATAAGTTGCAACCCTTTCAGGTCTTTTTTCTGCAGTAATAGTATAGTGGCCACAAATCGACAAAAAGGACCAATCTGAATCTGGATGTTGAGCTGAAATTGAAACGCTTTAGTGCATGAAATACATAATGTTACATGAATCACTATTTGTGGATTTACATGACGCATGTTCTCTTAACATGAACGAACAGACTTATCATTTAGTTAGCTAATGGTACCTTTCGAAAGACCGATTTTATGACGCTGTTAGTATTTATTGTCTGTTTCTTCACTTACTGTGTCATTTAGCTCACACTTAATGTGAGCATTTATATGCCGTTAAGTGCATAAAATAAGAACACTACGGTTTGCGTTTCTTAAAAGAGAATTTAAGAGGAAGCATACATATATATACCTCTTTGGAGTGCTGCTGTTGCACGTTGCACGTTGCACTTATGAAGTTAACTTGAAGTGAATGGAGCTTGATGACTTGTTCTATTGTCAACCATTTTGAATTCGAAGGTATGGAGAGTTAGAGTGGAATTGTTGGAGATTATTGAAATGACTTAATTTTATCTTTCCATGTCCTGTTTTGCATTTTTGATGACTATGTTATGTCTATTACCGTACTACCGCATTCTTTTCATTATTGTTATGCCGCTTTCGTAGAGATTTTAAAGATTTTACTAAACGAAGTAGCTTTTGAGTATGTCCTACGATTGATCAAGCTGTTTTTGACAACAATGCATCAAAAGACTACTGACAGTCTGCAACGTAAATATGAAAAGGGAAGAAAAGTGCTTGCATAACAAAATAGGTAGTGCGGAAAAAACGTGGCACACCTGTGATCAGATTCGTGGAATTCATTCATTCTTTCATGAAATTTGGAATTATTTTGTCAAAACGCTTGAAAATTGACGAGTTCTGATAAAATCTTGCGGTCGTGACATGGAAAGTTGACTTTACGATTCGTAGCAAACTGCATGTAACAACATGACATGAGCCTACTACGGGTGGTCTAGCTGTTAGGCATGTTGATCTGACGAGATTATTCATAGGTGCATATGTATAAATTCTTTACTATTATTGCCCTTCCATTTCAGAGAAAGGTGAAAAAATCACGATGAGCGTTGTCGATTGTTGTCCCCTTCTCGTACACATAAGTTAGAAAACCTATTTATTTTTATTGGCTAAACGATCGATTACTGTGTGTATCTATCACAAAGTACATAAAATGCAACATGATCATTCTTTGGGCGACCTAGGGAGACCTTTGAAAGTTCATCATGACGTTGATAGCAGTCTATCACGTTTTTGAGACTGACTGTGTGACAAAAAATGATAAAAGGGGAACTTGATAAAAAATGGCATTTCCATTTTAAACAATAAATATACGAACGTAGTGCTTGACTGCCTCAATCTATTTTTTGCATGCGGTATGGTACGAGATAGTTCTATTATTTATATCCGTATTATAACTGAAAGGCGTCACTAATTGCTGTTTGAAAATGATCAAATTCCTGAACGCCTCTTTTTATGAATAACGCCTGAACTGATTATTGTTGTTGGAAAGACTTACCGATGAAAGGGTAACAGGTACATATTTCACGATTAAAAATAAGCCTTCGATTTTCCGCTGGTGCTGACAAATTTCGCCGTAAATGGTCTAAACATTGTGGCCATATCAGAATATCAGATTACAAAAAAACATTAAAATTACAGTGATTGAAACGTTAGCTGTAATTTCATTTTTGAACACAATCATAAATAATTGAAATGATATACCTCGTAACATAAGTATGGTATGTATGGCTTGTTAAAGGCTGGGTTCGTCTCGGTTTAATGATTATTATACGGCGTTAGGGTAAAATGGTTCAGTTAACGATAGTTAATAGCATTTACTCCCTTTCAAGGTTCTCTTATGATCACTTGACCAAACCCAAATTGAATGCAGGAAGGATCCTGAGCGAATTGTCATAATAGCTGATAATACTTTTCAATATATTACAAAGCTTATAACAATGCATTAGCGCAGCACAATGATAAAAGGATAAATATGATTACAAACCGGCTTTATAAATGCTTTAGTAAGATAAAGCTTTGATACTACTTTATCCGTAAACATTTAATTTACATTTTAACAAGTAATTTTAATTTTATTTTCAAGGTCACCCCAGCTTAATTTTATTCCGGTTTTGCTACTGCTAGCAGTAGCTGGAGTAATTGAAGCAGGCCAATCCGCGAATTCACAAGCGGCTCTAGATGATTTCTCGAAAACTCAACCCTCGTCCCTACTAACGGCTCCTGCAGAACTGATTTCCGCATCTTCTGAGAATGTGAGATTTTCCAGACTGCTCAAGGATAACAGTAATAGACTCCAATTCACTTCCATTGGAAATGATTCTCCACAGATCTACGGACTCAACAAAGAGTCTAAGAGTGGTAAGTCAAAGGGCAAGTTAATTTCCGCTTCCACCTTTGGACGTAGAGCCCTGGATTATGATGAAAGTCATGCCATTGAAGAGCCAACTAGCGAAACGAAACACATTCCAAACCCCTACCCAGTCGGTAACGAATACGTTTACGTGCGAGCCAGCAAAGAGCAAATTGACTCTGCTGTTGCAGCAAGTGTCACCTCCATCAATAACAAGCCACCAAGGGTCCCTCTTGCACTTCTCCGTCATAAGAAAGGAAATCGTGTGAATATCAGTCCACTTTTTACGGAACTTCCCCCCGTTCAAGATGTCGAAGTCGCAGGAGCCAAGGAGTTTGTTTGGGTTGACAAGCCAGCCGAACAATTTGTTGGAGTCAATAGGCAAGGACGAAAGCATCAGGAAGTTGATGGTATGTTAATCACAATAGGAGCCAGTACAATCTCGTATTTTTCTCATTTTAAACTCCTTTTAACTACCGGTAACCTTATTTCATTCTTTGAACTAAAATCCCTCACAGTCAGATAGAATGCTTGATGAAAAATGGTCATTGTAACCTAAAAAAATTCATCAATCAGTATTGAGGAGGCATTTAGAAATGGTGAGGCGTAATTTTACTGATTTATTCCACGATATGAGAGCACTTGCATACAGATGACGAGAGTTATTTTAATAAGTTGGAAACCATTGTATTGGTTTTATTGGTTCCGCATTTACTATCATTGTACTAGGGTATTTGTGTGCGAGTGAAGTAATAAAAAAGGAAAGGGATGTATAACAATTGAGGAAAAAATCAGGCAGGATATACACATATATACCAATTGGGCTGTAGTATCCGTGGTCTCCTCTCAAACTCTGTGTAAAACTAGTTGAGCAATTTATAATTCAATGAATTCAAGAAAATGAATCCATTTTCCTTTCATCAAGTGACGCATGATAGAATACACAACGACGAGCTCTCATATATGTGTGCATAATTCACGAATGTTTTTTAATATATGCTCTGAATATGGTACCTTTAGCAGATGATTTTTCATACAAGAGTGCTGTTTTACACATGTACATTCATACATTATTACTTGTAGATGATGATGAATGTTCAGTTAGAAGGGTTGTTATTGTAATATCTAATTTTATCTGTATGGCATATGACATACAGCACAGCAATTTCACAGTACTTCCACAAATCTCGACAGTGTGTGATTCGCTGAATAGATACACACGTAGAAACTCTTCTTGTGGCACATTGCCAATGTTGCTACAAGTATCCTTAAATAATCAGTTGTAATTGTTGACGATTGATATGGTGTTCAGCGATGGTGGTTGTTTTGCAAATGTCCTACTTCACTTCCTTGCTCACTGTCACAGTTTTCCGCTTTGGTTGAGTATGAAAGGTAGAAAAAGGTGAATTGATTTGAACAATCTCACCGTCTGATATGTCTTGAGTCATTAAGCATAAAAATGAGATCATTTGAGTTGACTACCCACATTATCATGACCACTTAAATAATATGCCCACAAGTTAGAAGGGTGCTTCATGTATGCTTTCATTAAATCCATTTGCATTGTTTATCATTATTATTTCACACCTCATCACACACCGTACGTTACGCTATTTATGCAATAGGAACTTATCAATCACCGTTTCAAAGAAATGATGAAAAAAGCAGGTCAATGTCAATATATATTTAATATTGTAATAAAACGTCCGGATTACTTTGTAGATACCACAACAAACCCAATTTACCAAGATGAGGATGTTGAGGCTACGACACTTCCTGTGGAAACTCTTCTTGAAACTACCACCAGCAAGCTTAACAAGTCCAAAATGGTCGTGAACATTGTGACATCTGAGCCCCGCATTAGCGTAGAGTCCAGTGTAAGTAGCGGGGAAAAGAGGGATAGGAAAGGAAGACTTCGCTCAAAATCGACTAGTACCACATCAACAAGCAGCACTAGTACCAGTACTACATCTACTACCACAGAAAGCGCTTCTGAAGCCACTTCCTCGTCTACTACAGTGTCATCCACTACGTCTGAAGCTCCAACAACTGTAGCCCCTCCAGTTCTTTCATCCTCTTCTCCTAAAGATGATAAAGAAAATCTTGTCGCTGATGCTTTCCACAGAGGAGCATCATCCTTCCATGGATTCGAAGATTCTCAAGCAAAACTTCAAACTGCGGAAAGTTCTCAACCAGCCCGTGTCAATGTTCGACCAGCTCAAAATGGAAAGGAGTATGAGTATGAGTACATCTACTATTATTACGACGATGATGACGATAATAATAGCACTGAAAAGCAACATTCTGGAAAAGCTGGACACAACAAGCAAGTAGTGAAGCAATCTTCTACAAGTACGTCTACAACTTTGAATCCAGCTGCAGGAGCATCTGCCGCCCCAGCTAGCTCTTCCACGACAACTCTTACCTCTACCACCACCAGTACTACCTCGGCTCCTCAAATTGCTGACGCTGATTTTGAATATGAAGACGATGGAGTTGGGGAAGAAGATGAGGTACAGGTTCAACAAACCCCTGAACTTCAAAAGACTCCCCCAGCTGTCACTCGCACCTCTGATGCCCCTGTTCACAAAGGCATTTCCTCTGCTGAAAAACTCTCCAACACCAGTAAGTTGCTTTAATTTTACAATAATACATTACATTTCTGAGTTTCGATAGAATATTACAAGATCTTAATTGCCAAAAGAAATTTCAACAATTGCAATGTGAAATGTGGTAAATGAGCTACGAAAATGTTGCATATGAACTGAGTACCTAATAATTATTTATTTATCGTAAAGGAATGACCACCTATTAAATTATGCACATGTTTCTCACCAAAATTGAAATTACCATTTAAAAAGCGTTTGTGCAAAAGTATTTCGAACATTATTTGCGCAGAATGCGTAATTAACGATTTATTGTTTTTTATTCATTCTTATCGTGCATAACACTCGTTCATGTAGGATTGTTACAAATGAAATGCTCCAGTGAACCAGAGAATCATGCAGTAATACCATCACAAAATGTGTATTATACAGAAACCATGCACTATGAAACAAATGATGTTGTAATATGAGAATGATTGATTATTCCTAATGCGTACCTATACGTTATAGGCATTATTAAAATCCATTTTTTATTACGCTAGATGTTCAACTATCCTAAAATTCCTCTAAAACCAGTGAAAGAATTAAAGTTGTAATAAAAATTACAGATCCTATCAATCAACTCGACCGAAGCAGAGGTCCAAAGATCTTGTCATCTGAAAAATTTGACGATACCGCTGCCGACTACAAATTAGAAACTGAAGCCAGCCAAGAAGATGAAGAAATTGCAGCCCCACTAGCCCCAGTAAGATCCAGGGGACAACCTCAACGTCAACCTCCTGTTTCATCCGAAGATGATGAGCAGACTGCTGATGTTCCTAATGTCTCAAGAGAACCATCAACATCTTCGCCTGCCGCTACCATCCCTGGATTCGATTTTGCACATATGCCAACTTTAGCTAAAGCTCATAAGGATTCTGTCAATGTACCAATTGTCCTCAAGCAATCCTCCCTCCTGAAAGCCGTACCAGTTTCGCAGTTACAATCCCAAAATTCTGAACATTCCGAAGAACAGCTTTCAACCGTTCCAATTACAACTCCATCCACTACTACCAGCACTACTGAAGCAGCTAGCTCTGTCAGACCATCTCCTCCCAGACTTCGCGGACAAAGACCAAGAGTCACACCCAGGCCCGCTACTAGTACTAGTGCTGTTGCTCCGGAGCAACAGGAAGAAGAAAAGCCACAGCAACCAAGTCGACGACCATTTAGAGATCCAAATTCAAGGTAAAAATACATTCCCTGTGATTTCGTTAAATACAAAGTCGCCTATTATGTAACAGTTGCATTCTCCGACTCGAAATGTAATATAATTACTTTCACATAAAGCAAAAAAAAACTTTCCAGATGATAAGTTATGTAAAGTCGTATATTATCTTTGACAGAGTGCCAAGAAAACGGCATAATCTTGTTAGATATGTGGTATTTAAGGAGAATTACGACGTGTTTATCAGATAATTCATTCAAGATGTCTACGTTTGAGTTTATTTCACAATTCAACTTCGTTCATTAGCGAGAGAAACCAACTTTTTAACATCCTTTAGAAAACCATTGTCAAATTGATATGTTCAATAATTTAATTAATTTTTCTATGGTTCAACAAGTCTATATAGATGCATCATTTCTGATATGCATGCACTTGCAAAAAGCAACAAATTTATGTGAGGTATTCAGACCTCGTGCACTTAACTACTGATGATGCTTGTACAATGAGAAAGTAACAGTTGTACTTTAAAGATTTTTCAGACATGCGAAGTATGTTATTCCTTAGATTTTATTTACATTTTTCTAAATTCGTAGCAAATAACTTGGGTATTAGGTACTATCATTTTTTACTAGATTTGTTTGTTTCACCAATCACTTTTTTATTGTAATCTTTCAATGATGCGCACACCTAATGCATTGCACTGCTCGAAAAATCAGCTACTAAAACATATAAACAAAATAAAGAATCAGAACTAGCGTTGTGCAAAAACGATCCTGGGATAAAAGTGTGCATAGACAATGTTCGCCCAAGTCTTGAAAACTAGGAACAATGGACGCTCCTAACTATACCCAAAACTGATAAATAAACGTATATCAGTATACGGGTGTTGATTAAATTTGAGTGGCCTAGATTTTTCTTTTTTAGGTATGTATTAACCAAAGGGAGGTGGCCAATGAGCATATATTTATGCAACTAAATTCCTTTAATTAAAACATATCTAACAAACCTGAAACTAGTTTCTAAAAAAGTATTTGACTATGTTTGATAATATGAGTTATGTTTATTTTTACGTTATATAACGTATGGATGCATTTCATATTGTCTTATAGACGTGCTCCAATCAGAAAACCTGTACAAGAAGCTACTGCAAGTGCATCAGAACAAGAACCAGCTGCATCTCCAATAATTGAAAATCACGCTAGACCATTGCCAATTCGACCCAGGTTCCCACCAAGAACAGGAGGTCAAGCTACAACAACTACTGCTTCCCCATCCGATGAGACTGTGTCTGATGCTCCAATAGCACCTGTTACTGTTTCTGCAGCAGAACTCAACTCATTTGAAGACAAAAAATCCAAAGATTCTCATGTCCGTGTTAAATCAGCAAATGATCTTTATGCCTTCACCCGCCTTCAGCAGGCGATCAGTTCCAGAGCACCCAGCCGTAAGAGTTCTCAATTGAGAATTTACTAAATCATTATCAGAATTTATAAGCGAAATGAGATATTTTTGCAGGTATTCCACCAAAACTGGTTGCAGGCTTTGTCAACTCCGCTGAAGCTACTACTGATGCAATGACAAGCTCTGAAGTTACTACTGTGTCTTCTTTCGGTGGTCAGTCCAGTGAAACTATTGTCTCTGATGAATCTCCTTCTACTCCATCTACTACCACCACCACGACAACTCAAGCTGTTCAGCTTGATAAATTTGGAAGACAAAGAACCCGATTTGGAGCACGCCCAAGGAAGCCCCTTAGTGGCGGAGCCTCTGCTTCCTCAACAACAACTGAAGCACCTTCAGGAACCACAGTAAGTAAACATTTGTATTTCAGACACCATGCAGGTTCATATTCAATAGAAACTTTAACACCCAATTTCAACATTTAATTACTAGGCACGTGGTCGTTTTTCTGGAAGAAGGCGAACTTCCACGACCGAGACTTCTGAAAGCGCTGCTCCACAGCAAGAGTCTTCTGCCCCCTCCACAGATTCGGAAGCCCCAAAACCAAGAATTCCAGCACGCAACAGGTTTTCAAGCCGTAACCGCGGAGCCAGTTCCACTGAGGCATCGACAACTTCTGTAGAAGGACAGAAGAGTGTAGAGGCGGAAAAACCGTCTTCACCTGTGACAACACAAGCCCCACGCAGAAGACCTGGAGCATTCGGAGGTCGCCGTCGCCCTAACCAAATTCCGAGCCAGCCTGAAGCATCCTCTGTCCAAGAAGAAACATCATCCTCGGCACCAAGCGAAGCTAGTCCATTAGCCCCAAGTTCAACCGCAGCCCCAGCTACTCCTTCCGGTAATTAATCAGTTTTCTATCAAGGTTACGCATTCCATGTTAAGATGACGTCCATATTACATTTTTATCTTTTTATCTTTGAACATTTAGGTGGAAGGACTCGATTTAACTTTGGAGCTGGTGGCAGAACCCGTCCAGTAGCAGCCAGTGTTGCAACACCAGTAGTAAATGCAGTGAGAATTCGAGGAGGCGGAAGACTTCGTGGACAAACTTCCTCTACCACCACAGAAGCTGCACCAGAAGAAATTCAATCTGAAGGAACTCTTCTTGAACAACCTGCTGATGCCGAGCAGAGCCCTACTATTCAAAATGAAAACTTGGAACCAGCTGTACAAAGCACCATTCCACCTGACACAGTTGCACCACCACGTGGAAGTGGAGGGGTTTTAGGTATTTTCAGGCTGCTCGATAAATGATAAATAACTCTTTTAGCAAAATGATGTATCAGCAATGTTGCATAATTTTTATTTTATTTTTCTAAATAGGGCGTCTTAAGAACAGACCAAAGCTTGTTGTAACAACTCCCCCACCTGCACCGGAAGCTTCCCTTGCCGACCGAAAAGCAAGCAGATTGAATGGAATCCTAAACCGAAGGAAGAATCTTGGTCAACTGGCTGCAGCTGTGCATGTTAAGGAAGAAGTAAAGGAAACAACATATGAAGGAGCTGAAGAAGCTAGCAACCATGCCCAAGAACAAACGGATGATGATCATAAGGGCGTTGTCGTACAGGTTTGAAGAAACTAATAATATTTTCTCATATCTGTCGTTTGGCTTCGTAAACATGTTTTTCATTTGTATTCTTTTAGATTTCAAGCTCTATAACTGAGTCTGAAGAAGTCAACGAAGGTCAGGCTGGAGAAGTTTTGGAACCTTCAACTACACCCGCCGGTTCAATTCTGAATCGACTGAAATCTCAAAGAAAACCAGGATCCCTGTTTAGGAAAAAACCTGATCCACATGGAGAATAAGCGTTGTTTTTAGGGTAGAAATAATTTTCTGCGATATGTTTAAGATATATCCCTAGTTAAACAGAACTGCAATTAATATGCAAAATAGGACGGCAAAACTATGTTCATGCCTTACATAACACCGAGATGAAACGACAAAATTAGAATGAGTTAGCATTAATTTAGATTCTGTTGGCCATATTTTCCTGCTAGTATAACAGGAGTTGTAAATCTAGTTTTTAAGTTAAGGATACTCCGTGAATGCAGTAGCTTTTAAGGACTTATAGTTTGTAGGTTCGAGATTCCTACAGAGATATTGAGATGTAGACTAATAGGTAATCTAAACTATTTGCTTGTTCATTCAAATTCTCTGTGCATTTCTTTGATATTTTGAATAATGGACAGCATTACTGGATTTATCTGCTTGGGTGTAATATTACATTAAATCATGTACATAACTCTTAAATGAAATCAAATTATTCTGTTGATGATGTTAAAAAAGGGGCATGTAAAGGAGATGTCATGCTGATGAGAGAGAGTTCTATACGGAATTACGAAAGAAAATACTCTGATATACTTCAACTGCAGATTATTTCTGAACAATATGCATTATTTTTTTGTATTTTTGTTTAGTTTTTTTTACTTCGACTCTAACACATTTTGTGTCCTGCATCTCTTTCTATTATATTATAGGTATGTATAAATGAATTTTATTGTAAAAGGAATCATGCATGTAGTAATATTTTAAAATATTTTATTTTTTATAAGTGACCACACAATAAGTTCAGATTAGTTTATTGTTTAAAAGAATGCAAACTGTGAGCTAACTTTTAGAAGTTTTAGTCATAAACAATGTTTTGTATGTGAATATATTGCAAAATGGTATTCCAGATGTATGTTCTGTACTGACTTATCAATAAATGTTAAAGAACTATAATAAACCTAAACGTGGTTTTCATATTCTAGAACTTCATAAGCGTGAGGCGTGAAGAAAAAAGGAGAAAGAATTGCAGTTCGCAGCATTGTTAACGAGCTCTTATCAGCATATATGGATACAACTCATCATCAATACTCGTCATTCACTTAAAAACTGGCATAAACATTATTGAACCTTACTAGATATTGTCGATATATGCTGGTCTCTTATTCTAAACGATAACAACCTCAGATAAAACCTATAAATGTATACATGATAGTAGATTTTGCTATGCAATACTACAAAAACCATGCCTTCAAAAATGACGCACGCATGTGGGGGTGGCTGATGGCACTACTTTTGTTATGTAGAGAATTACATGCATATGAATGATCGAAGCACTGATTTCAGCACAATTTCCAAGTAAACGTGTATCTTCTTTTTCGTCAAAAAATGTGCACACTGACTATGTGGTGTGTGATTTGCGTGCAAATCGTACTCGGAATTATACCTACGATACCTTGAAATCATGAGAATTTTCTCATCTGACCATATCAGTTCTTCGAAGAAGTCTTCTACAAGTAAATACATGTCTTGTGTAGGTGTGTTTAAAAGGATTTGCTGCGTAATGCATAACATGACTAGAAGTAGGTCCTGGCAGATCATATAATGTACATGCATTGTTACTGTAATAACGGCAGCACTGATACTTATGAGGAGTTTGATTCATCCAGTCTATTGTTTGCAGTTATTCATAACACCTCTAATTAACGCATATTCTTGTAAATTATTATTAAGTGGTCAACTTTTTAGCCAATGTTCCCTTTGTCACATTCAGATAACCATGATAAAATGTATCTGATAAGTTTGTGAATGAGTAGTGAGTGTCGAACTCTTAAAAGAAGAAAAGCAGGCACAATGAATCTCGGAACGGAAGTGTTGGTGATTTTCTTAGTCGTGCAAAGTTTACATACAGGTTCCTCACAGCTAACAGGAACATCACGTACGTTCGTATCAGAATGAGCATTTAAACTTATTGAACATTTTGCAAATAAACGTTCTGACTGAAGTCCTAACGAATGTACTTCTTACAGGACTGGAATCATGTACCGCAAACGGTGGTGTTCCAGGAAGATGTACTTTCATTAAAAATTGTACTGCAGCAGTCGGATATCTACGGGCCAACGTTTCACTTTCCTTGTGCAATGTAAAAAACGATGATATCGAATCGAATGTCGAATGAAAAGATTCGAGTATATTTTGAAAGGTGCATAATAACATTATTAGTTCGGTTGTATTTGCAGGTATCTGATCCTAGCATAGTTTGCTGTCCGACAGAAAAGAGAATAAGTCGAAAAAGTTCGTGATATCTTGCTATCTGCTACATGCATAGTTAGTATAAATATCACTATAATACAGTAAGTTAACGACTCATTTCAGAGTGCGAAAAATTCAAAGACGTTCTGAGAAAACCTTCGTCTGCCATACCCCTTCTTCCTTTGCCATTTCTGATGGAAGAGTCACCTTCTGAAGTCGTTTGTGACCCAAACTTAAATCCCCTGATATCAGACGGCAGAGATGCGAAAATTGATGAGATGCCATTTATGGTATGTAGCAACTCAACTCAATAGATTATTTACCACTGCATGGTATGGTATTTGTGCTTTATTTGGAAAAGTTCAACATAATCTTGTGTAATGGACATTACATGTTTAACTGCAAAAACAATGTCTGTATTTTAAATGCATTAAGTAGCGTTTTAATAACATACTATATCAATAAACCACAAGTACCTATAATAATACTGCAATTCTCTGCAGGTTGCAGTGGGCTATAATGTTAGCACGATCCCGTGGCGATGTGGGGGGACTTTGATATCCGAAGATTTTGCTTTGACTGCGGCACATTGCGTGGTTAATCAAAACGCGTAAGTCTTATAAATTTTTACACAATATTAAACAAAATACAACACTTCACTTCTTGCGGAGGAACTAATTGACAACATAATGCCAACTTTATTAATAATGAAGTCCAATCCTAAGTCAAGTCTGTTATCCTCAGTCATAGTCGTCATCAATGGGCTCCCTTTCACTAAATAGCCTCAATTCATAAGGATGCTTACAATTCCTGTGACTTTTAGTAGCATGCAAACGTAGTTCACGAAGCTGTATGAAGGCTCTATCCGCCTCCGAAATCGGAGACTCAGTTGACCAAGTATAAGAAGGTGACAATTCTGCAGTAATACGAGATAATTCTGTGTAATTTTCATCTGCAAGTTCTGGTCCTGATGATGGTAAAGCAAAAGACGAAGTTCCCTTTCTTGACTGGCTCATACTTTCACTATTCTCACCTACTTCCTGTCCTTTTTCGGTTGTAAGTTCCGTGTATCTTGTAGACCCTTCCGTACCAAAATAAATAGAATTGCTTTCTGTTGTTGATAAGGTGTCGCTCATATCATCGGTGAAATATGATGATTGGGGTGTTGTGTATAATGTCGTTGTTTGTTGGAAACTTTCTGTGGTACTGTGCAGAGCTTGTGGTGGTTGTGGTGGTGGAGAAGCTTTAGTGCTTCTTTGTCTTGGCGATGATCTCCCAAATGATCCCGGTTGTAGAACAAAATTTTTGTTTTTTCTGACACAACGAGTAAGATCCTCAATGAAAACTTCATCTTTCTGACAAACTATAAATCCAGTGGGAACTATTGTCCGCCTTTGTCTTTTGGAACGAGGCGTTGTAGTAGTAGTTTGAAATTGTTCCAGCATGGTTGACTCCCCTTGGGGAATCCATTTTCCAGAAATTTCGATTGAGCACCAGAAAAGGTACAAAAGTAGTATGGATATAAACTGCATTGTATGAATTCTCTTCTCTACTAGCAGTAGTCTTCGTTTCTTGTCTTATATTTTTTCCGCATTATAGAGCAGAACTCGGGAAAAACTGGACTGGACAATATTCCTGTAAGTGACCACAAGAAACAGTAAGAGCTTATTGTTTCTTTTGGTTTCCTGACAAAACATATTACATGAGCGATATCACAAAATGGTTTCCAGTCTCTTACCAGGTACTAGCAATTGTTTGATGTACTGTTGTAGACGTGCCAATGAACATGTGCACCTTGAAAAGGAAGCAAGTTTAATGATTGCGACTGTTTAGATTAGCCCAATTAAGCGCATACAAAGCGCCTGCGCTAACAGCAGTGGTTATGTGTTTTCCTTTTCACCAAAATAAAGTACGTTGCGTCACCTCTTCAACCTGTAAAGTGATTGATGCTTGCCTTGTAATAATGAAGATACTTTTGCTTGTGCTGCAAGACAGTTAACCAGGATTGTTCTCAATAGGACTGTATCATTAAATTATATTTTTGTATTTTTCTTGAAGCTATTTAGCAGAGTAAGCTTGGAGCAAGTATCGTTTCGTCGACATGAATTGCGTCAACAACCTGCACTTGCACAGCTAGCCAACAACTTTTATCAGTAGAACTGGCAAACCAAATTTAAGAAGATACTTATGCTATTGATTCAAATATGTACATTTGTCTTCGCATGTAACGTAGTAGCTCTAGCATTTTGAAAGGTACATTGTTTTATGACCGAAATACATGAAAGTTATCTTGGCTTTGGTGCATTGTTTAGCGTGATAGTGGTCCAAGACATTAAATTTTTGTATTTTTTGTCTCTTCTGTAACAAAAAATGCATACCTGCACTATGATTGCTTCCAGTTTCTACTAGTTAGATTTATGGTATGAAATCGCCAGGTTTTGAGTTTGATTTTGTTTCGTGATGTTCATCATATACACTTGCTTACTTGATGAGCAAACTGTAATGATGAAGTAGCTATAGTCTATGTAGACAACTTGTCAAATATAGAAATGTGAAAAGGTCTCTTGCTTTGGAGTTGGCCAAGCTATCAATTTTGCGTTGGGTAAAAACCTGATTCGGCTTGACATCAAGTTTATCCTCCTTATAAATATTCATGGAAGTGTTGTTTGTAGAAACAAGGTAAAAAATTCTGCACAATGCTGAAGTTTCATGGAATTACGGTTTATAGTCAGGATCTCATTTACCTGGAAAGTGATGATGATGGGATGAAGGTGAAATGACTTTGAACATTTTGTATTAATTTTGTAAGTTGCAATATTTTCTTGGAGAATTGTTTCTTTTTATTTCTTTTTGACTCGATATCACGTTCTTGAATTGAAACACAATTCAAGAAATGCCATACTATCTCCTATGCTCTTTTCTTACAGCGTTGACTATATGCACATGTTCGGTTAGTTGCTTGAAACTTGTATTTCAGGATGGCAACATTGGCAGCCATTAGCAGAATCAACTGGAATTTTGGGAACAATTCTGATGTTTCGATTTGTGAAATCTGGTTTGTTGGAAGGATTGTTTAAGGATTTGAGTTTTGCATGGACTAACATTCTAATTCCATAATCAAGAAGCAACTCGATTATGAGTCAAATCATGTAGCCAATTAATGCCTATAAAGTACCTATTAGACGCATATCGGCGCTCAAAGAAAAGAAAGAGCCTTGTGGCAAGGACAACTAATTTGCTTTTGTTCTCCCTACTAGTTTACCACATATTTTTATGACTTTTTGTGCTCTCTTGGCAGACGATCTTATACACTGAACTCGTTGCCACAACCTGTAGAAAAGAATGCAAATTGATTTATGATTATTTCTCCGTGTTGTTGTTCATATTTATTATAAATTATTCTGGATTTCTACAGAGGGCCACCGACGCAACTTCTTCTTGGAGATATAACCCTGAATGAGGCAACTTCGAACACAAGAGAGTTGATGGGAGTATCAGAGGTGTTTGTTCACCCTAATTATCAACCACCTCGGACATACCACGACATTGCGTTGATTAAGATGAGTAGGAAAATGAAAATATCCAAGTCAATTATGCCCGCATGTTTACCACAAGCTGAAGACGACTTGCTGAAAAAAGTTAATACAAAGAATTTTACAGCGGCAGGTTTCGGAATTACTGGTGCTAATGGTAAGCTTTGTCCATGAATCGTTAAGCTTATGAATTGGAAATTGTTGTAGGATAGTAATTTGATGAAATAGTTGTTTTCCACTTTTAGCTGGTGAGTCTTGAATTTAAGTTGGCTACGAATTGTATTTGTACAGAATTTTTTTAAAAAAATGCAAGCCCAATGTTCGTTCTTACGTATGGATATAAACGTAGTATGCAAAAAACATATCATTTAAGGACTTTTAATTTCTACTTTTTTCTGATTTTTTTAACCTTTAGAGGCGCAAAGTAATACTCTGCAAGTAGTGAATCTAAGGGGATACGATTGGGATACATGCAATGCATTTTACAAGGAAATTCCAACATGGAAAATCAAGTATGGCTGCATAATATGTATTCTATACTATAATTATCCAGATTATTGCGTAGGTATCATTTGAGTGCGAGGAAACCAATGACTTCAATTTATGCATGTGCTAGTTAGTATTCCATAAACGAAGTTTCCATGTTTTTCGGGGAGTTGTGCGACAAAGCATGCCACCACATAATTATCTCTTTTATGAGAAGAACAGGAAAAATGCTTGCCACATAATTTAGAAGGATGACTAGTATTGCTATTTAATTTGTTGAATCTTAACGCAAGATACTCGTTAAAGTCAACGATATTTTAATTAAAAACGCTTATTACATAATTTTCAGTTTCCCCAGCTCAAATGGCCCACGTAAACATATATACGGGTGGTTCTTTCGATTGTAATATTATATTGATTTTTATCGTTAATCTTCATTAATCGAAATCTTACTTTAATGACTAGATTTCCCAAAGGAATAACACGCACCCAAATATGTAGTGGTGATGCCGTCGGACGTAAGGACACATGCCAGGTCCGCAAACCAAACCCCTTCGAAACTTACTCTTTGCATTCATTTTTCAATGTGTTTTATTAATAAAATTTATTTTTTAAATGCCAACAGGGCGACTCAGGTGAGTGATAATCATATATTTAAGGATGAATTCAAGTTATATGCGTAGAGAGAGACACTTAGCAGGTCTAACCTTTAACACAATATTTATATCCAGGTGGACCCCTCCTACTTCCGGACAAGAATAAACGCTGCATATTCAATGTAGTCGGAATAACCTCATTCGGACCTAACCAGTGCGGCGATAAAGCTCCAGCGGTTTACACGAATGTGTTATCATATTTGGATTGGATTGAAGATGTAGTTTGGCGTTCTACAAACCAACAATCAACAAAATATGCATGAAATGGGCAATTGATCTACTTGTATGCCACATTCTAATGCTTTATACTCACGTAGACGTAGACTACGCAAATAATTTTTATGCAAAATACATGAAATGCAAATATCATACCATTAAACGTAATTTTAATGAAGTATACATGCAGCCATTCTTAAATTCATATGAAGTACACTACATTTCTGAAGACGATTACACACGGTCATCTTCGTTTCTGTTTCTTTTTTGACACTATCTCATTTGGAAAATTCTGGTATTTCCATACTATGATGCACTGTAAAATTTCTATGTGAATTAGTGTGATTGGATTGCAAACCAATTCAGTGGTTTACAAATTTACCAATATTACGCAGTTTGGCTGAACTTTATGTCAACGAAAACTTACCTTGCTACAGTATAATCTCGTATCTAGCCGCACGCCACAGCTAACATATTGTGACATACAGGCTTACCAAATACCACCTTTAGTATAAGCAAATCTAGATTATTCCAGATATACATCCATATCCGAATCCAACCTTTCACCAGAAATTCTTCCAGCACATGCATATTGTCTGCATGTTTATAAGGACATAAGTTCAGCCATATTAATAAACATACTGATAACCTATTACCCAAGGAATGTACCCTTTCCTAATAACGTGCAACCAGTCATATAGTCAGTCCCTTTGGTTGATGTATGGTAATTTTACGGGACGGAGCAGAATAGGTGCCAAAAATGTTTAAAAACTTCAAAAGTATCCCTTGGCTAAACCATTCCATGTTGTATGTTAAATATGCTTAAATCTACTAATTCACTCTACGCTTCAGCTTCACCCTCTTGCAGTGATAGCTCCTTTGAGTTTTACCAGAACATAATAGGATTATGTAAAGGCTCCTAAGTTGGTTTTCTGAAGTTTTCGTTGAATCCTCATTGTTGATACTGCATTGTGCACCTTTATTATAATAATTTTTTAAGGTAGCTGTTCGTGCCATTTTGCATATTATTTCATTCAGTATTTCACTGAAATACTTTTGAATGTTATTTTCCTTATTATGGATGCACTAAAATATCATATTTGTTTACAGACAGGTACTTATATGCATTCTTAATATTCCAAATCTTGTCTCTGTATCCAGTATTCAGACAAACTGACAAGAAGACTATTTCATGGGTTAGTTTCATTTCATGGCAATAAGTACAGTAGTAAAAAAGTATCGAAATAATTAACAAGATTCATGAAGGGCAGCTTGATTAATTGTTTTTCAAAACTTTATAACAATGCCTTCAAAATTTCGCGAAATAAAACAATTTTTAGTGAGCATTCTACTGGCGTGGATATTTGCACCTTGTTTACTAGCTTATCAGCTAAATTCCGCATGCACCACTGGTGGACATGCTGTTGTTCAAGGTACTTGTAAAAAGGTGACCGAATGTCCATCCGCGTTGTCTAATCTCCGTGCAGGCGTTAGTCCGTCGGTGTGTTACCACGAGGTATTCTATCGATTCCGTTTTGTTTCCATTTTTTGAACATGTTTCAACTTTCAACCCATTTCCTACAAACCTTGTTGTGTGCAATAAGTTTTATTATTCATTTTAGAATGGCCAACCTGTTATTTGCTGTCAGAGTGAAAAAAGGATCAGTGGAGTTAGTAAGTTTAATACCCGTCATCTCAATCCATAAAACTATATCAAACTAAACTAACTTTGTTAAACTATATGTACACATTCCACACAGAGTGCGATGAGTACACAAAACAAATCATAGATCTGTATAGCAAAACTGATATTCAACCGTTTCTTGTTGGAAGCTACGAGGATCCTGCACAGTCACCTCGTGCAGGAAGTTGCACCAGTACAATTCAACAAGCACTTATCTCTGGAGGAAGAGATGCTACCAGTGATGAAATGTCTTTTACTGTTCGAATGAATTTAATATACATGGACTTGCCAAAAACTTTATTTACGATGCGTTAAGACTAGGGCTAAAATAAATGTAAATCGAAATTTTCACAGGTCGCATTAGGTTATATCGATGGAAAAGGCTTGAACTGGAGATGCGGCGGAACTTTAATCAATGAAGATTTTTTATTGACTGCTGCCCATTGTGTAGATGGATTAGTAGCGTAAACTAATTGTTTTCAAAATAAATAACGCATTGCATTGATTTTCATGTAAAAGTAGACACAATAAGTTGATAAGTTCATACATGATTGATTATATATAGCAAGCCACCTACTCGTGTACTTCTAGGAGATAAACGTTTAAACAAGTTGGATAGTTTCTCTACTCAGCGGCGTGTGGAAGCAAACGTTCAAGAAATTTACATACACCCTGACTATAAAAAGCCAGCAATGTACAATGATTTGGCACTGATAAAGTTGGATAAGAAAGTAAAGTTCTCTCGTTCCATTCAGCCGGCTTGTTTGCCAAGACCGGAAATGAGGGTGGACAACTTAAATATTTTTTTCTCTGCCGGATGGGGTCACCTGGGATTTGGGGGTACATATTACAGAGTTAATATATATATAGCACATGAACGGAATTCGCTAATTTTAATTTTCAAATCTCCTACAATTTTTATGCACTTTTCAGAAAAACAAAGTGATGTCTTGCAAGTTGTAGATCTTACGAGATACCCTCTAAAAGACTGCAATAATGAATATGGTAAAGAACGCGATAAATTGCCTGAAGGAATCGTTAAATCCCAGATTTGTGCCGGAGACAAGGAGGGTGAAAAGGATACGTGTCAAGGCGATAGTGGTGGCCCTCTAACTGCCAAGAAAGACAGCAACGGTTGCATGCATTATTTAATGGGTATAACATCGTTTGGATCAAAGTTTTGCGGGCATGCTACTCCTGCTATTTATACAAACGTACAATCCTATCTTGATTGGATAGAAGGCATAGCTTGGGGGGAAGCTTGACGAATTTGGCAGTGTGAAAGGCATTCGAATTTTATGTGAGCTTGTGATGCGATTTTAACTAAGTAATACAAGAGTTAAATCTAGAGTATAAGTAATAACTTTTTATTTTAATCAACAATATCCAACCTAATCCAACTCTCCATCCATGTAAGAAAGCAAATAGTTGGTGTAAATATGACACTTTAATGGCAACAATAATAATATGATGTGAGCAACTAGCATGTAGTACAAGAAAATGAGTATTAGCAAAAGGAACTACATTACTGTCTTTGTTTACATTGAGAGGTAAATGTTAAATGCAATGATAAGATTATTCATGGTCCGTTGTAATATACAGAATGAATTTAACTTCGTTAAAGTACAAAATGTTGTTTTCAGGACCCATATGGCATCAGGTTTTCATCAAAACCCTAACGTATATGTAACTATACAGAAATAACAATGAAATATGGACCTTAAAAATAAATAAACTTATGAAAAGTTACGAAAACTATTTGTCAATGTACAAATTAAATACCCGGTGTTCGTTGAATCTCCTTTATTCCTTATTCGCTTTTATGACGGAAATGCGTTTCTACCTAGCCTAGATGATATATCATTTTCCAGGGACTCAAATCGTGTCAAATACTCTGACATATCTCCGAAACTGTCTACTCTTGTCGTATAAAATTCATGTGCTGCTATTCTTTTGTCAGTAGCAGGTCTGGTGCCTGGATGTGAGGCATTGTTTACGGCACTTGGTACAGCAATTGCTCGACTAGGACGGATAATACTTGAATCGAATCTACCAGATTGTTTACTACAACGATATTCGCTGTCTGGCGATGCTTCTCCGGGCATTTTTTTGTGCCATCGATTTACCATATACTTCATTCTAATGACCGCAATCACTGTAATCGCGCCGATTCTATTGAATAAAAAAGGGTAGGATTATTAGAGTAAAAGCAGCACAATTATAAATCTATTCGCACAAAATTTACGGTACCTAAAAAGAGTTAGAGGTCGTCTTCTATCCAGCAAGCCTGCCGCACTGGGTGCTAGAGGTACTTGTGCTTGAAGTAAATCCGGGTGTTCATTTCCATGGCCTACTTGACGTAATATACTTTTGTACCCTAAGACAACCGAGTACAAATACTTCTTTTGCCAGGCGAGTGCTTTTTTGTGACTTTTTGCTCTCATAAAATTATCAAAATAGTCCCCACCCTGTTTATTAAAAAATAGAAACACCAATAAGACTTGAGTTAGTACAATTAGCTCCCTTATGATTATTATAGTGTATATTTTATACTACCACAACGGGATAGTTTTCGGTATTGTGGTTGTTCACCTAAACATTAAAAGGTAGGCATTGACATATGTTAATGGTAAATTTTTAAGCTGATTTAAAATTGTATACGCAATATATTCTTAAATACATTTATCTTATCCAGTTGTGCTTTTAAACGGCGAATTTCTTTCACGTTTTCTTGATTATTAGTAGCTAACTCTCTTCCGTGACCTTCACATTTCTTTAATAGAGTAGTGGTACTGCTTAGGCGATTGTTTAATTCATGTATGTAAGTAACTTTAGTTTTCAGTAGTGCTTCCAACTCTTCAATGTGATCAGTGAGTCCATTTATTTCGAGCTGTTTTGCATTTAGTAACTCCCTGCCTTCTTCAATTTGTCTAGCTGTTTCTCGTAGTTGCATTTGCTGTACAGATATATTACTAGAAACATTTTGAACTGGAGCACGTGTTAATGGACTACGAGATCGAAGCTCCGCTTTGGATTCCTCACAAACTTTTAAGCGTTTAGTCAAGTCCTCTGACTTTTTTCTTTCTTCGTCTATAACCCGTTTCAATTGCCGTATTTGGGTATTTAACGTTGCTATTTCGATTTGACGATCTGTTTCTTGTATTCTTCCTCTTCCTTGACTGGGATCTACCGGATTACCTGTGGAAAACCGCCAAACATTTTGTAAAACTGATCGGTTCTGATGGAAGGACATTGTAAGCTGAATGATTATTAAAAAGATGGAAGTCTTACCTTGGCTTTCTCTTGAAATCATTTTTGTACCAAGATATTTCATTAATTCACCATCTGCTTCATATTCTGAAGCAACGAGGATTTCATAAACACAGTCATTGGTATTTTGGGAAACCTGAAGTTTTGACTAACAATACATTCAAAATTAGTTTAAGGTTCATAACGCGATTGAAGTTTCATGTTTAAATTCACTGTTTTAAAATGCCACTTACCGTTTTTATATTTCTTCGAGATGAACGCGCAGTACTACTTTCTTCGCAGTCCTGCGAGTTATTTTGTAATTCCGTATCTGTAACGGCAGAATCGATATGTAATTAGAACGAAACTGTAATTGAATTAGGACAGTAATTTCTGTTCATGAAATAAAATTTATGGAAATAGCTCTCATTCAATAATACCTAGCGCAACATTCTCTTGCTCACATCCTTCGTCAATCCCATCATCTCCGTGACTCTGGCATTCTTGTTCTCCGGGTCGCCCATCCTTTTTAGTCAGTTGATCTTGAAGCTTTTTTATAATGCTGTCTTTGTCAAGAATATCTGTTTGTAGGTCCTGAAACATTCTTTCCATTTCTTGAATGTTCATAACTCTCGGCGAGTCTGGCCCAGAACCAAGGTTCTCTTCAACACTACCAGGACTATCACCGCCACTGTATAAAAATTCCATGAAAGAAGTGTTTTAAGCTTATTTACATTTTAATAAATACTAAAAGTACTTACATTCCGTAGTTCACTAAATGGGAATGGGAAGCACCGCTCCTCGTATCATTGTTACTGAGAAATACATGAATACATGCTAAACCACTAAACCAACACTTTTTTTAAATTTTATTTTAAAATTTAATACCTTGAATCACCACCACCAACGTGAGAAAAGTTGAAACCCACACGATTCTGTAAACACACAATATTCGTTAAAAGACCCCGCTAATTTTCACTACATTACAGCTTCAAAATTTTAGAGATACTATCAGAGGCTAACCACCACTTCCTCGAGAAAGTATTTACGACGGTCATTTTCACAAGGGCACCATGAACGAATATCAACTAGAGATTCTGCACTGTGCATCGTGTTAGTAGAACATTTTCTAGTCAAAATTCTTTGAGGTGAACAAATACAAGTCTTAAGACACATGGGTTTAATACGGCGGAGCATACAAGAAGCATTGCCGTTTGCTAAAAACGATGTCCTTCGAAACCACTGAAAAGAATATCCGCCTTTATTTTCCCCATCGACCCCAGCCAATGTTTTTGATTGTTGATGAACCATACACCGACTACGTTCATAGCTATCAGAAGACTGGAAGCATTCTAATTGCAGCTTCGAATTGTTATGACCATAACATAAATCAGGAGTTTTTTGATCAACTGTGTGACAGACACACCCCATTTTGTGATCACACAGGCAGTTACAAGTTCATTACATAAACCAAAGTATTAAACCAAAATGCAGCCTAGCACATTAGACCCTTGAACCCTAGCCCAACGTCATGCAAACTGCATACCTAAATATACGACTAAATCGTTCAGACTATTTAGACCGACGCATATTTTTATTATGGTGGAAATCGTTGGAATGTTATGGTAAAACTGATTAAACAAGTTGTTGCGGTAACCTTACCTGATCATGATTATATGAATGATAAAATTCATTTCCCTGCTCATACGTAGAGGATATGTTTTGATCCTTATCTGTTATAGGTTTAGCCACCGATATGACTGAAGTATTTAGAGTATACCCAGTATCCAATCGTCGTATCTTTTCCGGACTAACACCTGCAACAAACCACAACATTTGTAATTTATTTCACATTATTGCATACATGAAAATTCTAGTAAAGCGCTCACTTAAAACAAGTTCTTCATTTAGATGTAAAACACGTTTAGCAATTAAATTCCATAGTATTTCTTAAACAAATCGAAATCAAACGCGAGTAATGTATTTTGAACTTATACTTACCGTCAAATGTATAATCAGTAGTACCCATACTACTTTCAAACAATGGAGCTGTTTGCGAAGAAGCGTTTTTGTTCTCACATTTTAATTCTGCTTGCTGCTGCTGAGTTTTTAATGCATTTAATTCCGTTCCCACCTGCGTGTAAAATAATTTAAATTAACAAGACTGGTCATGCTAAAGACCCGCGTAAGATATTCCTTACCTGGGATAACTCTCTTATCTTGCTGTCCAACACCCGTTTATACTCGTCTAACTGCTTACAAGCTGTCGCTAACCGAGATTGCAATGTAGCAATTATTCCTTGATTTGACGATTCAAAACGTAGGTTGTCAATTTGACCTTCCAAATCCGCGATTTTAAGCATTTGTTTTGAACTTTTTTCAAGGTAAATGGCGATCTGATTTTCAAGCTCCTAAGCCATTCAAAAAAATAATTAAAAATCACGACAATGATTTGACGTCGAATCACATACAACGCTATTTTTATGATCAAAGTGATCAAACATTAAATATCAATAAGACAACAAAGTCTTCGTCCATGCATACGTACCTCAATTTTCCCTTTCTGGCCTGAACAGCGCAACTCTGTGTCCTTAAGTTTCTTCATGATCACATCTTCAAATCTAGTTAGGCTTTCAAATTGAGACTCTAAACGCCGAATTTCATTTAACAAAAGTGATCCGATATCCTCAACTGGGAAATTATTATAGCTTCTCGAACTTCTTCCAGCTAGGTCTCTGTATTCAGAAGAAAAGGAATGCATTGTGTAAGTGACCAGCAGATAACTAAACAAACAAGCGGTATCTAAGGTGGATTACCTGCATGATATGTCTTCTGTTGAAACAGCCGACGCCACTCCAGAACATGAACTGTTTGGACGAGTATGCCATGGAAAGTTATCCATTTCATTTAATTTGAATTCGAGTTTTTTGCCCAAATCTTGTAGCTAGACAAATTAATATAAACTTATCAATATGAATATGGAATAGAATATCAATGAGTTCCAAATTTCCTTCAGTGAATACAGTACCTGCGCTTGAATTTCATCAGTAACATCCATTGGTAATGTACCATACGTATCTTGCTCATTGTAAATAGGCTGCTCCTTTTTACTCATTAGCTCTTGTTTTTCTAACTCATCCATTAAAACTTGGTTCTGTTCTTTTAATTGTATGGCACTGCCCGATAAAGAATCTATTTGCTTCTCCAGGTCCCGAATGATTTCTCTTAATTCGTACACCTGTATTACAAGTCAACATTTTGTGTTCTGCATTATGTACACTGCAAAATTTTATTGAACCACGCCAAAATCACAAAGTAGCTCAATTACCTTTTCAACGGCAGATTTCAGCTCATTTTCAGTTTTCTCATGCTTGTGTACTATTTCCAATTCACCTTCTTCAGCACTTTTTAAACGGGCAGCGTACTCTTCAGTTTGGTATAAATTTTGTTTATTCACTTCATACAATTTTCCATTCTCTTTCTTCAAATCTTCGATTTGACATTGTAGTGTTCCTAGGGCTTGTTGAAACTCGTCTCTTTCAACCTCTCGGTCATGCGTTTGTTCATCCAAGTAACGTTTATTGGCATCAAACTTTTTTTCCATGTCAAACAGCTTAAGAAAAAATTTAAATGGGTAAAAAATGATCAGTTGAATTCTTAGCTGAAATCTAAAATAATAATCTAAGAACTTGAATTTTTAAATATTTTCTTATATTACAAACTTTTAACTTATAATCATCAAGTATCTGGCGATATGAGTCAGGAATATGAACTGTATCGATAACTTCATCCTCGACATACTCTGAGGGTGTTAATTTCAGGTACTCAACTTTGGTCCTCGTAAGATTGCTAAATGTTTCCTCATCAGGATTAGAACTAAACGAATCGTCAAAGCTTGGTTGACAAATATCTTCTACCTTGGCATTCTTATTTTCGCCATTTTCACCCACATCATCCACCTACAAAAATTCAAAGCTACGAATGAAGAACAAGACAACCCAAAAATTGGTGACCTCGGTACGGAACACTCTAACCTCTAGCAGCCGAGCTTTTAGATCTGAAATTTCATGATCTTTTTGTTTAAGTTTCTCTTGAAGCCGCATCTTTAACGTTTTGATTTCATCTTTAAGGCCATTTTGCAATTCTTGATGATGCCTAGCATCTGTCGTTAACTTGTGGTTTAGGGCTGACACTTCATTTTCATGATACTGAGTAATTTTAGTCAGGCCTGCATATTGAATAGTAAAAGCTGCTTTAATACCAATTAATCATCTTGAGGAGCCTATTCTAAACTAGAAATAGTTAAAGTAAATGCACAAAAGTTACCTGATGTGATTTTCTGAATAGGAAAATCAGAATGATTTTCAAAAGATTGTTTAATTAAGCGACGAACAACTGATAAGTCATCTTTTAAAGACTGTGCTGTTGACATAAACGAATGACATAACGATACTACCAACTCTTCTTTACTAATATCTGGCTTTGGAGAACAAGGAAACGGTATCGGAGAAGTTTGAGCAGACTTTTGTTCTGCCTTTTCTAGTAGGTCGGAAGACGTCTGAGTCCTTAACGCACTGATGTAAGTACTTAAGCGAAAACTTTCAGCATTTGAAATCTCGCTCTTCTCGCCACAACTACAAGCTGTGAGATCTGCAATTCCCGACCTATTTTCTGAAATCCACGAAACCTAATTCACAAAATATCAAGTAATTATTAAGTTAAGCCGGTGAAAAAAAAAATATGTTAAAGTTGCGCAGCTGAGTTCACCACTAAACTAACCTGTGAAACCAAGTCTTTAGTCTTACTTGCTTCGCCTTTTTGTGCGTCACATGCTGCATTTAATGCACTACAAAGCTCTTCTATTACCTTGTTCTTCTTTTGTAATTCTTCGTCAAAATGTTTGACCTGGGAACATTAAATTAACAATTTTATTTTCGAGATTAATCATGAATCTCGAGCGTTCATTCATATTCCCAGCACAGAATATTTTAACATTGCTTGCATGATAGTATTTGCAATGAGTAAAATAAATTTTTCGCTCCATATGAAATGTTAGCCAATAACAAAAACATACCGCCTGTTTCAAATCAACTTTCGAAATAGAGAGACTTTTGTCTCCATCTACTAGCATCGAGCAGGAAAGATCACAAAAATTCCTCAATATAGAATCTGATCCATCATGAAAACTGTGGTGATGTGATGAGGATTTGTCTATATCCGTGGTCAAGGAGCAGTCGTATAAACGAATATCTGCAGAAACAAGAAAATAAAATGTGAGAACTTCATTTTCATTTTTAATGGTCAATTATGCACCATTACTTCACAATCAAGCGTAAATGGGTGCAAAAATTAAGGGCTTACCTCCCAAAGTTTGATCGCTAAGATGTTCAGCATTCTTTAAAAACTCATCGAGGTCAACATCAGACAATCCTATTGAATCTTCGTCTCTTAAACTTTCGTCCGAATCTTCTGAATGTTTACGCTTATGTAACTTCTCAGAACCAAGGTTTGAAGCTAGTGCTCCAGGATCTTGGTTGCCCTCATTATCCATTTTACATCAATTTTCAGGCAGCGAGAAACCTTTTACTTGGGTGATTTAGCAAAATCTTCATGGCCTTTGACATCTAAACCGGATGATTCGAGTATAAAAAGTATTTAATCAACTCATATATCAAACTATCCAGAATAACAATCCTTTTGAAAGAAAAAGCTGACATTTGAATGAGCAAAACATACATACAACAACTATTTGATAATCACTTTTTCCAACTCCCATCTTTGAGCAATGTTCACAAGACACAGTGCAATAGATCACAACACATTTTCATTTCAGATACTTGACTGTAAACCCAACTAATCAGGAGCAGAATAAACTATGTTGTGAAAAATTAGTTCCCTCTCTTGCCGAGTTAAACACATTAAATTATTAGTGCACAAGTAATTAGTCCTCCCTAACTTTGAAAATTCTCAAATCCACCAAAAATCGTGCAAGAATTTCAAGTGCACTAGATAAAATTTGTTTTCTACAAGGACCAATCATACAAAGGAGTTCTGTTTACAAAGTAGACCTCCATTGATGCACTGCTTTCAGGCTAAAAATACACAATCCAAAACAAACAAGAAAAAAACACACATAGGTAACGTAAAATGTGTGCAGAGTGATATAATGTAGATAATATACATGTGTCAAACAATTTTGGGATTTTTCCAATACAACTATACATAGGTATATCAGTCCGACCGATCATACACATAAAAGATCTTGACTCGACTGAGAAAAAAGACCTTCGTTGACTGTAACATAAACATTCCTTTTCTCCACAATTTTCATGCGGCATAAAAGGGAAAGATGCAGATATCATATAGGCACCATAACTATAACGGATGTTTTTACTGTATTCGCGCCAACCATTTCCTTAAAAATATCTGCTGCTTTGCAACCTAAAATTGGTTTAAATTGAATGGTTCAGAAATATGATAACATTTTATTTATTATCCACACATGCGACGGAGATTCATTCGGTTCATGTTGTTGTTGTTATGAAAGACCATATTTTATCATGATATATATTTTGTTTTAAAATTCGGCTGTTGCGTATTGTATGCATATCATAGCATATTTTAGTGAGAAATGCTCATTATCATGTTTGAAAGTGACAAAGTGAATCACCTGAGTTCGCAAATCACAAATGCAGAGGTAGGCTACAATTAATGTGCAATACATAGCTTTCATGAGTACCCCAAACATCGTTACAAGCTCAAAGTTTATGAATCAGTAATGCCAGCAAGATCAATTCGTTTTCCAAGTTGCAGTGCCAGTGCTTGATTCACAGGAAACATATGATAGTAATGAATTAAGACTTTCATCATAGTAATTGCTCTTTGGAAAATGTGGTGGCCCTTAAAAGGGCCGTTGGGTTTAATATAGGATGCGGAGAAGTCGTTTATGCAGATTTCTTTGAAAGGAGGACCAAGTATCATTGGTATTTAATAATCAATGCCACAACACAACTACAACGAGAATATACGTATTGCAGCTTATTGCAGCAGTCCTCCAGTTTGGAAATATACGATTTACGTAATGTATAATCATAATCACAAAAATTCGAAGCCTTTTAGCTTGTCCAGTTTATGTATATGTCCATTGTTGAAATTGGTTCTTGTAGAGGAACATTCGTGGTGATGAATCGATAATTTCAAAATCTGCCTGTTAAATACCCATGATGAGTGAGTAATTGAATGGCAGTACCTCAGTACACGTTCTGCATCCGTGAACAAATTGTGACATGCATTCATGAAACCAGCCATTTCAGGGATCTTCCATAATTAATTACATGCTTCCTAAATAGCTGAATATAGCGATACTGATTGACTACTGATTTCATAAATATGATAATTAGTACTTTTTGTGCTGCAGCGCAGATGAGTCACGGCATTGAGACTTGGTAAATTATAAGATTATCTGACTACTCCTGCTCCGTCAGTTCATTATGAATTAGTAAACTTTTGCTGCCAAGAATACTTATCGACATGATTTATTTTTTAAATTCATTAATTTATTTATTGCAATACTGATTGTGATTACTTTAGGTAATGTGTGGTAGGAAAGGAATCTAATTATGTTTGGCATACGGGATATTACTTTTGCACAAGGCACAACCTTAGTTCATCTGAGGGCACAACACAACTTCCGAATTTATTTATTGCAATACTGATTACTTTAGGTAATGTGTGGTAGGAAAGGAATCTAATTATGTTTGGCATACGGGATATTACTTTTGCACAAGGCACAACCTTAGTTCATCTGAGGGCACAACACAACTTTCGCCTACTACCAATACTACAATTCATAAATTCGTCAAGTTCTCTCATAATCAGTTATGTACATTACCAGCAAAATGCGAAAGTAGTAATAATGTAGGATTAATTTATTAAACAGTATTAATGAGCTAAGTAAGTTGTAACTTATTGAGATGACTCTTCTGAGCTTAATGGATGTAGATATTTTAACCTATGCCCATAAAATAAATTTAACTTAAAGGTGCATAACTGGTGAATGTAAATTGTAGATGCATGTTGTGGAAACCCCGAACACATTAGTTTTTACATAACCAAATGAATGCAGTATGTACTTTACGGGTTGGTGCCGGTGGTGGTTCAGTTTTCGAAATTGGCTTCAGGTTAAACATTGCTTATAGTTCAATAACATAACTAACATCATCACTTTGAATTTGAATGAGGAAACATATGTGCAAACTAAATTATGTGATATTAAGGATTTCCGAGAATTGGGAAACTAAAAACCCAAGTCCAAGCGACAATAATTTCTGCAAACGGTAATCACCAAGTTATAAATAAACAACTGAAATCGACAGATGTATGTGATATGGGTAAAGGTGTAACCAGAGAAAACCAGCTTGGCACACTTTATTTTTTACTAAATCTAATTACTCTCTTGCACGGATTGTAGAAGAGTTCGAAAAACGCGTAACATCTACATCTACTACCGTATGTTCTCTTAGAAAATTGGAAACATTTCCGTATGCTCTTTGGAAAATGTGGTGGCCCTTAAAAGGGCCGTTGGGTTAAAGTGATGCACAAACTAATGCATTACAGGGGTCATGTTGTTTACTTGGAGGAAGTGTATTTGGTCACAGCCTTGGTTCCTTCAGAGACAGCGTGTTTGGCCAATTCTCCAGGAAGAAGGAGTCGGACAGCGGTCTGGATCTCCCGAGAGGTGATGGTAGTCCTCTTGTTGTAATGAGCAAGTCGGGAAGCTTCAGCAGCGATACGTTCGAAAATGTCGTTCACAAACGAGTTCATGATAGACATGGCCTTAGAGGAGACTCCAGTATCAGGGTGGACTTGCTTCAACACCTTGTAGATGTAGATAGCGTAGGACTCCTTCCGCTTATGCCTGCGCTTCTTGGTGTCAGTTTTGGAGATGTTCTTCTGGGCCTTTCCAGCCTTCTTGGCTGCCTTTCCGCTAGCTTTAGGTGGCATGATGGTTTAGAACTGGCTTACAAATTCAGTAAGTTGAGAGAGTTTGGAGAGATGTGTTTGCTTGAAGGTGACTTTCGGGCAAATGATGACTGTAAGCAGCTTTAGGTTTGTATTTATTCACGGCTAGTGAGTTGAATGTTGAGTTGAGCTTTTCCCTCGCTTATGCCTAATGCTGAGCTTGTCCGTTGGCTGTATCTACCGCGTCCCTCGTCTATTGGTTTGTACTATTCACTATATACTGTGTATTGTATATATGTGTGTGTTTATATATGCATACCATTGTGAAGAGCCGTTCTACCTTCTCTGTGACGTTCGCACTCTATTATAAATACTTTCTCGATGGTTTCCATTACCATCATTCCGTTCGTCTCATCCCAATCTCAACTTGAAACGTAAATCTACAGTTCTCATTTAAATTAGTCATCATGACTGGACGTGGAAAGGGAGGCAAGGGTCTTGGAAAGGGGGGTGCTAAGCGTCACAGGAAGGTACTTCGTGATAACATCCAAGGAATTACCAAGCCAGCTATCAGGCGTTTAGCTCGTCGTGGTGGTGTCAAGCGTATTTCCGGACTCATTTACGAAGAGACCAGAGGAGTTCTCAAGGTCTTCCTGGAAAATGTGATCAGGGACGCTGTAACTTACACAGAGCACGCCAAGAGGAAGACCGTCACTGCCATGGACGTTGTCTATGCCCTCAAGCGTCAAGGAAGAACCTTGTACGGTTTCGGAGGTTAAGTTTACCATCACCTCCTTATTTCCAAACCACGTTCTTTCAACAAATATTTAAACCAACGGTCCTTTTAAGGACCACCAAACTTTTCGAAGAGCTAAACTCGTCATTTTTAATCACGTTGATTGATGCAATAATAATAACAACTAATTCTATTCTGATGCATATAAAATATAAATTACACACTTCTGAGCATGATAAACGTGGACATAGTAGTACAATTGGTATTCAATTACACAGAAATACGTCACAGGTTTAATGACAGTTTCACATCAATTTCCTGTTGTCATCTATTGGATAAAAGACGTCGAATTGACGTCACTATATAATGAAAATGAAACTCACTTTTCTCGAACTAGACTACATTTTATTGAGCAAAAAAGATGTATATTGCCCCCAATCACCAATCGTTAGTTAACCTATCTTGAGTTCTCAGAAATCATTGATGAATATTTCCCGATTGAATTTCTAATCGTAAGCAAGCAAAAAAATATGTATTTGAAAGTCGAGACGAGAGATGAATACTTATGTATGGCTAATGCAATGCAACCGATGTTTTGTAGGACATCGTTCGCTTTTAGCATTGTCGGCTTTATCCGTTATCGTTAGTACTTTATTAAATTTCGCAGGATATATCGAAGAATCTTATTAGTTTTAGTCTGCTGTATGTCTGTTGGGCCGGCCGGTCGAACAATTTAAACTGACCATTTTTTACCCTCTCCTGGGAGAACGGCTTGACTTTTATAAATTATGTTTTCTCCTATCGATACCTAAAGAGATGGGCTTCTTAACTATTGCTCATGAGCTATATCGGACGGGCCCTTCAGGCCCTGCGTAAGGTTCCGTGTTTCAAATATGGGTGAGAATATTTTTAAAGCATATTTTCTGCGAAACTTCTTTCTATTTACCTAAATCGTTGATTATTTCAGAAAACAAACTTGATGAGCTAAAAGTTATATTGAACTTTGTTTTAATAAATCTTTAGATCTCTACAACGTCTTCATTGCCAACTTACAAGCGTAGCGTAGCATGACATGTATGTATCACAATTAGCGATTTATAATTATTGCATGTAAATTACGTTTTTTTTTAAATACTCGAACATAAAAATACAGTACATCATTCATAGTAAGTTCACTACATGAGTTATGACGAGATGTTTTTGGCATTTTAGAATACGGCAATTTTCGTGCGGGGAACATACACTAAATCATCATCCAAAGTCAATAAAATCTACAGAACAAGATTTGAAAGCATATTGAGCAATCCAGAATCCAGACAAATAATATTGAATGACATAAAGGAATTTAATAAAATACCATGAAGGAGAAGAACATGCTGAATCCTGAGAGGAAATGCCAAATGTCGTGAGTATCATAGAATCTCAGTAACATACATTCTCGATTATAAGTTCTCGACTCTGCAGGCGACAATTGCCAGGAAGTAGATCTATGCATAAATATGTACATGGAGAGACCCCAACCAACTATGGATAGTATTATATATATCGCAGGTTGACATAAGATTTTTTCTTTATGTGTGAGCTGCAATATTAACAAGAACATAATTTAACTGCAATATTGTAAATAAAATTGGGTAATGCAAATCTATACACGAGGAGCACAACAACGTTACACATTATCTTACCTTCATTAGGATGTAAAAGTTTGAATACAAGAACAAATTCGACATAAATATGAGCAATAGATGTGACGCAAAATCCTGCGGCATTTTCCACATTCCATATGTTGCGATGGTCCAATTACAAATATTGGCTATGGTTAGCAGAACCATACGATCTAAATATAAAGGTGTAAGACAAGTCAAAGGTCCAGCAAGACAGTCATTTCTCCAGGTTTGGTAAATTCTCCGAAACACCCCACAGTCTACAAATATTTAAGTGCTGTTAGTTAATCAAATACTTATCCATACAAAATAGTAAATTAAATTGTTAAAATTTTATTCCAATCACCTAATCTCCACCGTCCCAAATAATATATCTGCACAGTCATAAAGACACAGACCAAAACATGGAAAATTGTGAAAGCTATCCAGAAGTACAAATTCCCAGCCATAACTCCAACAACCCCCAATAAGACTACGAAAGCCAGGCTAGTAAATGCCATGTAACTGTGAACGAACAAGGAATCCAACCAAGGGAATTCAATCATATTATATTTTGCAAGTACATAATAAACATTATTTTGTATATGCACCAAAAACATAACTTACGCGCTGGCATTAATGTCAGGGTGTCTGGTCTGATAAATCTTCAACATACACAGAATGGCATTGACATACATGAAGCAAGTATCTGGAAAAAATTGGGAATTAAAAAATCATTACTTTCATCAGCGGCCAATTCTTTCGGAACAATTTCAAATCTGATGTTCATGTTCATACCGAACTGAAAATTTGAATGGTTTGGACACACATGATAGCATGCGCTCAAAATTCCTTCCATCACTAATGCGAAGCCCATTGCATAAAACAAACCAAAATGTCTTGGAATACCAAATCTCTTAAAAGTAAGATTCAAGACTATTAATATATGTATTTATCTATTCTTAAAATCAACGTAAAAATAAATATATAATTCGCATCTTACAAGTTCTACGCGGTCATCTTTTAAGGCCAGTCTTTCATGTATTCTTTCTTTTCTGAGTACCAGCATGAGGAAGAGTAACCCAAGCATGATATACCCAATGTTAGAATAAACGTGGTTGAAATCACTCAGTAGCCATAAGGGATGTGAGCAAAGATAATTATAATAGCACAAGTCTTGATTCCCAGTGGTGTGCAGTACTTTTTGATAAGTAAATACAAGTTGTACAACTGGTAGAGCGTAGAATACAGCTACGGTGAACAACGTATACAAATATAATTGTGACTTCTTTGCCAGAATTCGTGGATTTTTTCTTGCTAGAGCTGCAACGCAAAGTCCTCGAGATGTTCTGTCGACAAATTTATAGTGGCATTCACCATTTCTTACTTAATCAACAACCAAAAATGAAAGTATCAAAACTTAATATTAAAAACATGTTTTTTTCGACTACATAATATGTGATACCTGTATACATCTTTATCCCTGTTCGCGTCGTCCATGAAATCTATGTCTGTTTCATCCAACGAAGAGTCCGAATCTGCCAACCAATGTTGAGTTTCTTCAGGGTCATCATAAGAATCTGTTGTTGGTAGGGCATGAGGATGTGAATTATTACGTTCATTAGTAACAGCTGAATGCTGAAGTATTGGCGATGTGTCCGCTTCTGGCCTGGGATCTTCTTCTTGTATCACAACTCTTCTAGAACAACCGGGCTCATGCTCAGGATTTTCATTATCTGAGTATATTTCGACAGAATCGGATCTGCAATCAGTACAATTAAAAGTAGAAACTCAGGAGTTCTAAATTCGTCGTTAGAACTTTATAAAAAACACTGCCACTCACAGTATAAACAGAGTTTAAAATTTCCATCAAAAATTTATAATGATGATTAAAATTGTAAGTTCTAAGAAACATTGACAAACCTGCAGCTGTATGTGCACGAAATAATGAAAACAAGAATATACACCAGCACAAATATTCCACCAGTTCCAAATATGGCAGCTAAGTACTCAATATCTGTAATCTTTTCATGGATGACAAATTCCACATTTTTAATTCGATCAGTATTAAAACCTGAATCATATAGGAGCGGTGAAGTATTTCCACCTGAATCATCAGATCTTTTACATCGCGTATCATCCCCGTGCATAACAAACACCACGTAAAACCCATTTGGAAAATCTTCTTTCTAGTTTGAAAGGAAGAAGGTAAAATTAGAAGCTAGATCCGTGAGGTTTAACATGCATTTTCTGAATAGTAAAAGCGAAGTTACTAGTTTGTAGAAGGTCTTACTCGCAAAGTCATTCCAGCTTTCCGGGACATGGTTTGCCAATATCCTTCGAATTGCACATTATTTTCCTGGTCCAGTATTGGGCACTAGTATAAGAAAAGATACAGAGTTGAGATATATACCAAATTGCCTGAGCATAAGACTATAAGTTAAATATTAAAAATACATACAGATGCATTTTGCACAGACACAGTCATACAACTAGAATCATTTGATGTAACTTCAAGTAATACAAACCGGGAGTTAGATTGAGGAAATATGAATTCAAAAAATCTAGGTGATAATGGAGAAACATCGACTGTTTCTGGCTGGTCCAACCTAAATAAATAAATAAATCACATTTAATTAGCACAATATCCACTGATTATACGATTGCTGTAAGTCGTTTAGCGCGTAGAGTCAGCAGAGGTATGTACTTTTAATTCATGTAATTTAACAGTACAACACATTTAAATACGTTTTATAATTTGCAGGCGGAGGTACAATTTTAAATTGGTATCATTATTGGTTGGAATTTGAAGTAGGTACCAAAAGTAACAAGTCTACTCCTAAACCATGAACAGCTTCAGATCTGCTTCAGTATTATTCAAGGACATATCACAGATTTTTTTAAATCGTTGAAGCGTAGAAGCATTCATGGGCAAATCTTAATGTGACTTTAAATAAACGTAAAACATTTTTAATCAAAAAAACTTGCTAACTGCGGTTGGAATTGGATGTTGGCTGACGGTACTGATTTACTTTGTAGTATATCACATCACATTTCTCACGCATACCAATAAATACCCTACATCACTGCTCCCAACCACACATCCACTCTACTAACTAAATCAAATTTCTTACGTCACATACATTCATTTACATTTATACACATTTCCAATTCAGATATATTTGGTTTGGTTAGGTTTAGTATGAAATGAATGGGAGGAGTAAAAAAAAGTAAATAGAAAATGTGCATGCGGTGTTAGGAACCATAAGGGAATGGGACGTTCAGTTAGGAAGATATGATTTTTTGTAAAGCATACGGGACTATGACATAAGGAATTTAAATGGTAATGTATTTTTGGTTGGGAAATGATGTGATGGAACTTCATGGAAATGTGATGAATATGAACAATGTAAATCAGCACCGTAAGCCAACAATCAACTCTCACTGCCTGGGTGCTCACCTCATTATAAAATTGCTTTCTAGACTAACATCCACCGAAAATTTATAACTGGATAAACTTGAGGTTGAAACGCTGATTGTAATGGTTCTTTCTGTCTCAAAAACGTCAGAAACGTTTTTTTCTGGGAAGGCAAAATCATTTTCAGTGCAAAGTGTTCTACTTGCCGTGCGGTACACCTTCCTGTAAAATAGAAAGATGCGGTTAACTTATGAAAATGAATGGAAAATTATGAGCTATTTGTATTGTGTTTACTTTACCCGTCAAACTTCGATAATACCGGTAACTGCCACGTCAAACTACTCCGTTGCTGTTTAACGACAAATGTGATTGGAAAATCGACTTCAGTTGCAGCATCAACTTCAACGTGAATTCTTATGTCCTCATTCTAATAATATAACAATATAAAAAATTATGAGTCATTTCAATATTTAAACAAGACATTATAGTTTATATGGTAAGTATACAGGGATATATATATGTGATAGTAATATGTCGATTTATACCGTTGCGTCGCTTAATCGTCTGCTTTCCTTGAAGGTATAAATGTATATATATTCTACTGTGTTGTTAATAACCCTATTATCCGTTTTATTAACTATCCCATTAACTACGATTGGTTCAAAATGTGAATTCTTCGGCTTTCCAAGAGTGCTCAAACTGATTCCAGACGCCTTAACATCATTCACTTCAAATTGTAAGCTTCCTGAGATCGTGACTCCCAGGAACATCAATAGGCACATCAACTTCATGGTATGGCGAGACAGATGACAGGTAGTCAACTGTCAACGGAATACGACTAATTCGCGTAATTTTAAAAATATACGGTTGGCCAAAGGAAGTGCCAACAAAAATCGTTAGCTAAAAGTATGAACAAAACAAATAGGTAATGTTGTTTTTAAGATGTCACGTCAGTTGTCATATTTATTACACATCCATCCAACTTACAATCCATAATCACTGCAAACTATATTAATAAATAATATCTTACCTATTTCACCTATGTGGTGTATTTAATTGAGGTGAATGAACATTACGTGAATTATTTTGTGAAAGTAAATTCATTGCTTACAGCAGTTGGAAAAATACATTGCATTTTAACTTTTCATCTTTACACAGCCTACCTTTCAAAGAATTAACCACTTGAATATTTCTTTGTTAGCCGCAGACCTAAACACCAGCTGACTCACACACATCAGCACAACACTCACATCTTCCACTCAGAGTGCTACTCCATTCGCATTTGGTAATTTTGACAGATACACATTTGGTGCTGGAAGTAGTTTTTCGTTCCCGTTGGGGGTCGTCTTTTATGCGTCATATATTATAGTATGCATGTCACTCCGTCAACGCCTTTTATCCATTAGATGACAACAGGAAATTGATGTGAAACTGTCATTAAACCTGTGACGTGTATTTCTGTGTAATTGAATACCAATTGTACTACTATGTCCACGTTTATCATGCTCAGAAGTGTGTAATTTATATTTTATATGCATCAGAATAGAATTAGTTGTTATTATTATTGCAT
>JAHZNA010003264.1:0-22539 GCA_027743935.1 Sinodicranocentrus sp. ZH6
CCCTTTTCTTCATACACAGTTCCCTTTTCTTTCTTTCTTAATTACTTCAAATTTTTACCAGGCTTTTACCCTTTCTTTATCCATTTAATTTTAAATGGGGGTCTACTTGTAAAACTATATGTAGCAGTCTAAAATTATGAGGTTGATAGGGATGGAATTCTACGAATCATGATGCGTGCTGTAAAAACGACAAAATTGGAGAATCACACTGCAATGTATCACATCTGATCTAAAGAGAGAAGTTACCTATGTAAAAAATATGAGCTTCGTATTAGTACTTTATATGATACAATTACCAGGACGTGACGGGAAAGACTTGTTGAACAATGACGATTTTTAGCGTCAATAAAGTCTGACCATAGTTAATTCACATGAGATAAGTGATGAGATACAAATATTTCTTGGAAAATAAATCGTAATGAAGCAGATCATTGTGATCATACTCATTTAACACCACCAATATCCCGACAAAGTAATAAAAATCTTGGCGACATTGTTTGAGGATGGAGTAGACTCAAGTTAATCGTTTCTTATTTTTTTAACCTTATGCACAAGCACGCTTCAAATTCGAACAGTGTGTACGTGACATAATCTACTTCTACTAAAACTCAATTGGATATTTTTCAAAATATAAGAGGAAAGTTTGCAAGAGTCCAATGAAAATAGTTCGTCATCTTCGGAACTTAGCTTGCCTTGTTTGATGAGTTTCCGACGGAAAGATTCACAACTTGAATCCGGATGCCAACTCAATTTACACTCCGCACAATAGGTTTTCCGGCAAGTGGGACAGTTTATAAGAGGAAGACGCGATCCTCCTGCAGCGCCTCCACGAGTTCTGTCATTCTCTGCAGCAAAGCCTCCTGTCAATATACTGCTGCCATCCTGAATCTGACAGACAGATTCGCATCCAGGGGACGGGCACCACATCAACTTGTTATCTTTCTCTACTTCTGCAATAAATCAGAAAAGGACTGATATTAACGGAGATGTCACTAGGCTTCCATGCTCATATGGTAGTAATCAATCAATTTAAACTAAATGTATTGTAATATTTTAACAACACACTACCTCATTATGTAAAATTACGATTAATCTACGTTTCATTTTCTGCAAATCTTATCTTCTACTTTATATAACTCTACATAAAAATATAACTAACCTCTAAACAGTCGGAATTTCTTGTGTTTTTCCATTAACATCGGCGATACAAGATGCTCCATTTCCAGTAGCCCCATTACGCCTTGTTTCTCACAACTTGCATCTGGACATGCTATTTCGTCAGCGCCTTGTTGTATTTCAAAACTGACATATGTAATCAAGCACTAGAACAATCCATAAACAAAAAAAACAATGATTATGTATAAGGAAATAGATTTTTGGGTTTGATGAATGTAGGTTATGTAAATTTGAGCTATAACAATGGTATACGAATAATCGCTCTAGTTGAATACAATATATATTCTATGAGGGCAATATGGTTTTAATATAAGCTTTAAAAAATTCTCAATTTTATTCGATGAGATGTTCGAAAAATCTATTGGGGCAGTAAACGATAAAGTACAAACGGCGAGATCGTGGGAGCGCTCATTTATTTTAACTCGGTTTTACACTACTCTACATTGCATAGGATTTTTAACAAACGGAATAAGATGAGGAACGGCCGATTTAAAATATTTGAAATAACCATGCACTTTCATGGTTTCAGGATTCAGGACTATCAGGACATTCTGCCATTTGTATACTTGCCCACTCAATTGTATTGTCGTCTATGATTTATTATAAGGAAATAAAATAACTGTACTAAGCCCCCGACGAGAATAAGGATAAAGAATATCGAAACCGCAAAATCCGGACAGATAAAATATTATTGTTATATTCGGTTTTGTAGGTTAGGAAGAACAAAATCAATTACAATGCAAAAGAAAACTGTCAAAAATCTATAAGAAAGACTTACGTCTTTGCAATATCGGCAAGAGCAGGCTAGGATTTCCATCGTATCTTCTAGTCGAACGTTACAGAGACAAAGTCGGCAAAGTAGACCTTGCTCGAATGGGTCCTCTCTCTCTTTCCATCCGAATGAAGCTACACTGCTTGATCGTGAATAGGATGAATGGGCACTTAAACTACCAGTAGCACAAAATGAACTAGTATTATTGACAGATACATTCCTTCTCAGCCGATTAACTGGAGTCAGTGGTGCAGGACTGCTAAAACCATTTTCTGAAATGGATAGCTGACTTCTAGACTTGTAAGGATGGCCAATATGAGCGGTGGACCCGAGTTTATTGTTATCACTAGAGCTAGGAAAGGTTGAAGAAATTTCAGAGGTGCCTAAAAAATGTTTATTTGGCTGGCAATTATTTCCCGCGCCCAGACAATTATTTCCTTCACTACTTCCACTGTACATACTACTAAGATGACCCACATTACTATTACTGCCACTATTTGTAGTATTACTTGCTGAGTTTAGTTTCCAACCGGAGAAAAGTTTACCGGTCCGAGAAGAAGAATGAAAAAGACAATTTAACGCAGATGATGACGTTGAAAATATCTTTTCCTTCATTACTCTAACTTTACCACCTACGTTACTGGAGGTAATCGACGATGATGACAAGTGTGATGCCGTGGCACCAGTTGTCACAGAGGAGGGAAAGTTGGAGTAAGCTGCTGCTCCGGTAGAGCTTCTTGCGTAGGGATTTGCACTTGTAGTTACAGGGGCAGGGTTGGCCGAAACACTTCCATTAAAGTTAGAAAGGGCTAGTACAGTCTCACATTTCCTCATTGACAAACTTTGACAAGGGGATCCATCTTTCACATTAAAAGTACAACGCGCAGCTGAAGGTGATTCGCATGCCAACGAGCCGCAGTCATCAGCCACGTTCGTCCTTGCTTGACTGAAAGTCGGCATCTTTGCGGAGGAAGAAACAGCTGCAACATTTCCATTAGAAGTTACTGACGAAGCAGGATTTTCTCGAAGAGAAAAGTCTGAAGCCATATTCATTCGACTAGGCTCAAAGGAGCTACAACTTGGTTGATGTAATGTGGTACATGAGAAGAAAAGTGTTTTACAACTGGCATTTCTTCGCATATCTCTAGAATCTCTCTGGTGGTCCGTCATACCAACGAAACGAGGAGGACAGGCAACATTTGATTTTTCATCCAAAAAGTAACCACAGTATTCTCCTGTTGTATTTCCAGCCGATGCTGTTGTAGGTGCTACATCATACGATGTATAGTTTTGATGGTAGTTCTGACTGCAGCACGGGTACGCTCCAAGCCCTTTATGGACATTCGACGATGTTAAGCTACCATTACGGAAACCGTTTCCAGCAGGTATCATAGCTGTATTGCACGCGATATCTCTATTTAAACCTCGGTGAAAATTTTCAGACACAAAATACGAATCGGGAATTTCGTCGCTCTTGCAATTACTGCTGTAACTCGTTTCAGAATTCATAGCTGGAAAGGATCGGGTTTCTTCTTCATTCTCATTTTTTAAACACGATGTTGCTTTTGAAGAGCTTTCACTATGTCGGCAAGAACAGTCTTTTATGCAAGCATGCTGTCCTGAAGATTCAACACAACATGAGCTGCTATCATTTGAGCTTTCACCAGGATCGCCTGAAGACGAGTTTTCATCCTTAGTGTCTCGCAATTTCAGCTCGTTCTTGGAACGAGATCGGCTAAGTAGATTCTTTAAGTTTGTAGGCATTATTACTTGCTAGTGCTCCCCCTTTTCACATTCAGATACTTGCATAAATGGGATAAGCAAGTAATGATGGGAAGATAGTGAATATTAAAATTCAGAAATAATACTAAAACAACTACAACTTTCACAATCCACTGTCAGTTTCAGTTACAAAAAGAAAAGAAAATTCAGTCTTTATAGAGATATAAAAAAATAACGTGTTGAGAAACCTGTCCGATGAGTAGCATTTGGATTAATGTAGCTTTGTCAGTTTGGCAAATAGGTAAATCTTACTCTCCCGTTCTTCCCTTGCTTTCTTACAGTCTACAATGACTTTCTCCTTCACCAAAATCAATTATCAAAATTCTTTCCTACAAACACACATAAACAATAATATTATTTGTAATATTATTATTTATAACACAGCATGGTGCAATCAAAACAGATCCTTAGATTGTCATGTTATGCTGAACAATTATTCTTGTAGTATTTTAATTAATTATATAAAGTGCTTCTTACCGATCGATTTGTTAATCTTGTAAAGTAGATCTTTAGAAATCCTTCCGTATTTCTTATCCCGTCAATGTTTCCTGTTCTCATTGATTTCAAACAATTTACGTCTGAAAGGGCAGGGCAGCTCCCTGTCAGTATCACTTGGAATAAATAAAAAAATTCGGTAAAGCAAACAGTTTTCCAAACAACATAATAAAACAAATAAAACCAGGTGATGTGGTTGTAAACTGTGCTCATGAGTTCAAACTCAACATACTTAACTAGCGCAGCTATCATTTTAATTTTTAAATACATGCAACAGATGGATGACGCACACACACAACAGCCCAAAGTATTTACATATTTCAATTATTGATTAAAAAACATTCGACATTCAGCACTAATGTCTCTAGCAGTCTGCCAAATCGAATTTCTTTCATTACAATCAGTCACTCACTCACTAACAACTAACAACACTGTTACTGTTGACTCATTCGCATGTTCTGACATACTGATATTTTTAAAGCATGAAAAATATACACATCAGTACGTAATCCACCAATGTAAAGTAAACTGCCGCGTTCATTCATGTAATATATTTCTCATTTCACAAACAAGGACGAATGTTTTCATAAAAAAAACTCTGATCTATTTCGTGCGAGTTCTTGGATAAAATGCAAACAAAATGGTTACTAGGATACCAACTAGTGTACTCACTCACATGCTTTTCATACTGGTACTAGAAAGCTGGTTGTGCACTAATCGCACAAATAATGTATAAAAATTAAAGATAATAATCCAGTGCCTGGAGCTGTACACGTACACTGGATGGGATCCCAAACAACTTACACCGAACCATGTTATTGTTAAAATTGTTATTGTAACCAAGTTTATATCACATTGGAGTTCGGTTTAATTTCATTAAAACCATTAAAGAGAATCCAAATTTGCTCAGTTAAATAAAGTGTTCTAAAATCTCACAACGGAATGCCTGCCCGTCGCCTGCTACTTGTTACCTGGAATAACCTATGACGTATATGTATTATGCATATTATATTCACTTTCACCAAGGTAGACCGTGACGGTCGACAGACCCACACATATACACGAACAGTATGATATAGTAGTTATTGCTTTTTTCTGCATAATCATGTCCCACTAGTCCGAATCTGACAACCCATTTCTGCCGTGAAATACTAATGCTACACTTAGATCTAGATCTATAGACATTGGGAACACGATACTTTTACACCGAACCAGTCTTTTGATTAGATGTCGATATTGTATAATATTGCATTGCATAATCTAAGTAAGTACTTGGATATGTGCTATTCGCAAATTCATGTACGATATGGAACGGATATCGTCTTTCTACTTCATTTCTGGTACGTGTATGCACTGAAAGTGATTCTATTCTGTTAAGGTTGTAGTGTAGCATTGCCCATTGCAATATTGTTTTACACAGGATTTGAAGCTGAAAGAAAAATGTATACTTGTCACTTGTCTTATATGACACGATAAAAATTCTTTCTTGCATCAAATCCCTGGTGTAGTGACTGGAAGAATATGTCGTCTCTGTCTCCAGCTTTCATAATATACTTTTCTTTGGAAGGATTTTTTCCCCACTGGATGTCTTTATCTTATATCACTTCCGGATGTCTTGGTTCAAGACGTACATATATATGTTAAAACTGGTACTATTACTAATGCATATGCTCCGCCACGCCAACGCCAGTACCAGAAAAATATTTTAGGAATATCTACATTGCGCGTGTGCTGAGAAGACTGTCATATAAATTGGCCTTTTCAAACAATATAGTTTCTACAGAATAATTGATTGAACACTCTCCTATGTTATATGCTTCCTGGCTTTCTTCTCCGCATAATATGCTTTTTGAACTTGATTGATTAAAATTTGATCAACTTGATCGATACCGATAGTTCGGAAATTTCGCAATTTCACATACATGCAACAACTCACAGATGTAATGCAACATGCAACTGTTTTTCTCTTGAATGAATAATAAAATTGTATCCGCATATATCTTTCATAAATCAAAATCTTATTACACGGTACGTTTGTGTGTAAGTTTGTATGTATAAATTTCCATATCGTCATGAAATAGGTAACTTTTCTAGCTAAGAAAAGGTTCTAGTAAATTCATACAAAAACTTTTGTTTCGTGCGAGCCGAAATATTAGAAGCATGAATGCATCAAATTTGTACGCGGTTGCGGTGCCTTATTGAACACGTTTAACCAGTATGGACGAATTGCCCTTTTGATATGTACCCACATTTCAAGCACTTTTTTTTCTCGAATTTTGACTTTGATTGTGTAGGTTGAGTTCAGGTGTTGTGTGCACTTCATTTTTATGAAGGTTCACTTGTCACTTCTCATTACGGTAAACAATTGGCGAAAGGAGTGAGTGAGCTTGAAATGTGAAATCTACTATATAGTCTCTGCCGACATCAAATTTTATTCTCAAGAGAGCCTCTCCTTCTATCTATCAACCATTTCTATTGTGGTTCTGAAAACGTAAGAAATTTCTTACATATACATGTACACATACGTAATACACTTGCATTGCAACACAGGAGAACAAGAAATCCTAATTAAATTAGTCATCATAAAACCTGATGTACGAGATCGTAATCCATGAAGTATAGAAAACCGGCTAAAGTTCAGCTTTTATGACGCATCCCTGCATCGTTATTATGCTATTGTACACAACCAGGTAATTCTTGACGAGTGAAACTCCCATCTACTTTTGCAGATGTGCAGTCTTCATGGGCGTAAATGTGTGTTCCTTATTCACAGATAAAAAATAAATGTGTATCTGCTGCGTAATAAAGCGCTGTAACTTGTAACCCACGCACTGATTGTTTGCATTGTCATTACAAGCAAATGAAATGAATGCCGTTATTTCACATTCCTTATGCATTTTTGTATGGTTTTCATTACTTCCATTTATTTGCAAATTGTGAGTCATTTATTAGTCAAAGATGGTCACTGCTCATTACAATCTTATCACAAATGAGATATAAATATGGCTACTATGATGATGATGATGAAGTATAATAAAACTAATGTGCATTTTTAGATTGTGGCAAAGAGGCTAATCGATTTGATAAGATCAACTTTGTATTAGGTATACTACATTATAAAGTAGTTTGACTTCCGTTCCTCGATTAATATACATTATTCTCTCCTCACGATGATATGCTTCATAGTAGTCTTTCGCCAAACTAAAAATATTGCTATTAGCGGTCAGTGTGGTTGGTCATTTCCTTTTATGTCCACGCTTTAGTTCCCTCTTCAATCTTGGCAAACACAAACATGGTTAAATGTAATTGGATTATGTTATTATTGGACATTTCTAAAGTATTTACATGAATGAACAACACAAAACAAGAGGACATGCTTATCGTTTACGTACTGCATATTGGTTTCACTTAACTTTTATTAGTTCGTATATTCGTTTGCATTTTGCATTAAATCGTAATAATTTTATCAGCTTTTGACCTAACACAGATGCCTGTCTACTGAACTTGTTGTCCTCACATTCTCTTAAATATTTTCCAAACATGTTGTTTGTGAATCTGTATGTTGTGCCATAGTATGTATTGTGAGTGAGTTCAGTATCAAATTGAGTTTTATCAGTCTAAAAGCCAATATAATTTATTGCTTGAATCAACATTTCCTTTATTTTAACTTCGCAGTTCAAGCAAATGTCAAGACCAAATCGTCCTCCTTCCTGTAATTTGCGCCCCCATAATAGCATAATATTTGTGCTTCCTGGTTTTTACACAAACATGGAGTTTTAATCTCTCGTTGAATGACCGTGCTTCCCTTTCCTCAACAACGTGACCTCTCTCCCTCCCTCTCTTTCTGAGTTAACAAATAACTTTTAGTATATAGTACCAGCACGTTTGTCGATGCTCATTTCAGAATCTCAGTTTTACCTTTTTGCTTTTAAGTATCGCTGAAATTTACAAGGCTGGTTTTTATGCAGGTGTGGAACCTAACCTTCTATTACAGACATTGCAAGCTACCCATATTCTAACAGCCACGGCCCTAAAACGTAAATGAACATAAATGACAGTTTTGTTGTTTGGTAATGAACAAAAAACTCAGCACAGGTTACGTACCTAAGCGTGTAACACATATATTTTTTGTTTTGTACTCACCGATGTGATTCATGTGTAATATTTCAGTTCACGCAACTGCACCATAGAACATGCCTCCTTTGTAAGTGGGATAAAGGGTTTCCGGTTAAGCATTTGGTTTGGTATGCAACACACAATCTGCAGCTATTTTGAAATATCATATCCATTGATCCATTCATGAAAATAAAATACAGGTTGAAATGAGTGGGGAAACATTATATATAGGATACGATATTACTCTATTGCTCAAAGAATGATTTTAAGTGTAGATGTGGAAAAAAATAATCTGTCTATTAACCTACTTTACCGTAACGAACGAACATAATATAGCTTACTATATTGTAATGTGTGAAAAGATAAAAAGTTAAAATATAAGTAGCTAATTTTAATGGTGGTAGAACATGATTGTTGTCGCTCATTATTCATTATCGCAACTTTTGTAATTGACACCGTCTGCATGTAATAATATTGATGTTGGGCTTATGCTTGATGGTATACATGTGTACTTTCATTGTTGTATTTAGTTGCACATCTTAAAAAATACAGAGTGGTATGATATGATAAAAAATGAATGAAAACAGAAGAGTTTTCTCATTTTATATACACGTACACCTTTGTAATGAGATATTGTTTTCTTGTTGGGTTAAAGGGATGTAAAGATAAGGTAATTTGCCCTTACTCGTAATAGGAATTCCCTAAAGGAAAATCATTGAATAAGATAACTTATGTGATACGATACGTATCATAAACCACAAAATAAGGTTCCAACTACATATAAACAATCCAAGTGCAGCAAACTGCATCATCATCATCAGACAAGGAATAGAAATTGAGCATGTCAATATGCGTGTAAAAAAGTTGATGATTCAATGTTACAATCTTAAATATCACATGAAAAAAAGAAAATGCGAATGGTAATTTTTACCCATTGCGTGACTGCCACTGTGTAATAGTAAAAGTTACATTGTTGCACACTTCACTCAGCACAAATCAGTCCTGCATGATTTTCCCCCACTGTGCAACATTATGCAGAGCAAACATCCGTTAATTGACTAACTGTTTGGGCAAAAATGAATGAGAAAAAGAGGCAGAATCAAATTAGGCTGGACGGACATGCGTTCGTGTACCTCATTTCATGCTGATTTCATGCAAATACGCAACGAGCAATGGGAGAGGGATGTCTAACTTTTATTGGCAAGTTGCACACGAACAGCGCACCGGTAAAACTAACCTAGTGTGTATCTCTATCAGTGAACACCATCTAGAATGGTACTAATTGGCACTGTTAACCGCGTTAGCCTCGCCATGCAGCAAAATGAACGTAATGAAATGGCACGAGACAAATTCCTAATTGCTCTAAGGACTTTTCATGCATTACAATTCAACCATCATCCTCCCATCTGAACTAAACTAGAATCCCAGTTTGCCGTCAGTCACTAGGTTATACTCGAACGCATAGATACAGTTAGTGATGCAGAAAGCCTTTGTGTATGAGGTGTCCCCTGTTACTTTTTTTGAAACAGATACAGATACACTCACACAAACACTTCTCATTTCGTATCCTCCCTGCCTGAACTGAATTCTGAATCACAAAACTTAATTTTTTAGTACAAGGCAAACCTGATGCTCTAAATGATGATATGTGATGCGTGATTGTCGTGGGGGCTATACGGGATGATGAAGATGACTGACATTGGGTTACTACTTTTGTACAAAACTTGAGGAGCAACAACATTAAACTTATGCATAGCTTTCAATTAACACTCTATTCCAATTACTACGGAAAACAGTTGTTAGACGTTTGGAATGAATGTGATTTACTAAGAAGTAAAAAGTTTTCGCAGTTATACAATCTCATAATCCTTTTAGATTGAAACTTATATTTGAAAAGAGACACCATACATCCTGTAACGGTATGCATATATGTTTGAAGTTGTGAGTGAAAAACCACAAATTACTTCTAATCTCATTGTACAAGCAAAGTTTAACTGGAACAGCGAATGTGTAAACAAGGCATTGAACAGGTTGGAGCTTTCAACACTTCTCTACTTGGAGTCTCAAGGAAAAGGACATTTTCATCGCTTTAGTATTTAAGGCATAATGCTCACTCCACTCTCATTCATGATTGCAACTAGTGCTAAGTCAAGAGATGAGATTTAAACGATAAATATGGTAGCTGACAACAAGCAAGAAAGTGGATCAGGTCAAATCTGCTCCACTCCAATCGAATCTTTTATAAACTAATATAAAACCACAGATGAAATGATCTAGAAGCGGATATTATGATCTAATGTCTACCCACATATTTGGATGCATAATATTCTCCAAGGAAAAAGTTTACATTCATTCGATCAACACACTGCCAGATGACATTTCAAGCTATGAATAACATTGCAATATGGCTCAATATGATTACCCTTTTCCATTACACAGGTTGGTTGTTGATCTCCCAATTGCATTGAGAACATTCGGTTTGTCCTTATTATATGAAGATGCTATATGTGGCACAGTCGTCTTTTTTAACCCTACCTCAAAAAAAGCTTTGTTAAATAGTATACAGTCAAATCTTTTCAGCTATCAACATGACTCTAAAGCCTTGTCTCAGACTGACTACATGAGCCAAAAAATAGCAAGAGAGCACGCATCAACCTTGTGCTCAGCATTTTGGCTTGTCCGTTTGCAAGGCCTATAAAACTTTCAACTTGGCCCAATACAAACTCACAGTTTAAGCCTCGGGTTTACTCCTGTTCCTGTTTGCTATTATTGCTCCCTCCATACCAATACCCTCAAAATGGACCAATTCCTCGTCGAAAACTAGCCAAGCCTCCGGCCTATCATGTATGATCATAAGGATTTGTAAAAAAAGAGGAACGGAAAACTACTGTAATTTCCTCAAGACGAAGAAACCTTTTTCCTTTTTCCTTTGTTAACTTTCATAATATTAATACCTTATATTGGTGAATGCTCCAAAGAAGCAGAGGACACTCTGGAATTCGGAACGCACAAAATATACTTTTCCCCTTGTGTGTCCGTCTCTGGTGAATTGGGATTTTGTCGATTGTCGAACAAAGATCGGCCAGGCCAAGCTACTCACTAGCCACTACCACAACTGCAAAAGTTTCATGAGTTCAGCGAAAATAGAAGACTTGTTATTATTACTTATTTCTCCACTTCTTCCCTCTTACATTTTCAATGGGAATGCACACAGTGAGCACAACTATCGTTCTCCACTTGAAGAGCAATCTTACTTTTCTTCTTTAAGTAGTTTCCATTCAACAAAATATCTTATGTAGGGTGATATATGTTATTATTATTTTTTGTTATATATTTGAGAATACGACTTTCAAGAGCTATTACTCGTATACTTATGGAGAAAACAGATTAAGTTGGACGCAACCCAAGAGAGTGGTGATCCAACGAGAAGGATACTATTATGCTCTATTATATACTAAACACACACTTTGATTTCGCACACATGTACAGACTCTATATATTCATCTTGGAGTGTGTAGGTATTTAAAAACACACAAAAAACCAAGAGCACAAACTAAACGTTTGCATGCCCACACACACAAAATTGGAGCTTAGTTAAAAAACCTCTCCATTTTCTTCATCGTCTGTTGTTGTTATTATTATAAATCCTTTTTGGATTAGGAAATTGTAGATGGTAAGCTTTATACTAAAATTTTTAACACCAGGGAAGGATCAGTTCTTTTTTGGTGCAAAAAAATGCATGTGTATTGCACACGAACATTCATGTAACTCTCGATACAGTGCTTGTGCTTATAATCTTACACAGTTCTTGCAATGACGAAAAACCGTTGCTAACTCCTTCCTTGGTATTTTCACACGATGAACAACAAAACACCAAACACAAATATCCTGTTATGCGGGAGTAATGGCATTTTTTGCTCACAGCTTGTGAAGTGTTAAAAAATCCCTGAAATTCTCACACGACGGAATGGACACAGAAAGTTTTACTTGTTAGGATTCCTGGGTAATAATATTACGAGAATGTTCACTTTTTTCTTCTTCTTTCTCTTTTCCCAACCACTCACTTCGTTTACACAGTATACAGTGGCCTTCCTGCTGAGGATGGAGGGATACACTTAGCAAAGTCACAAAAATGGAATGGAATGAGAGAAGTTCACATTCTCATCGATGACAACAACGGCCAGTAAAGTCTCTTTTCATTTCTTTTTCTTGTTTATGCCACTTTTGCACCAGGATGAGCCCAGCACACATCAAGTACATATATGAGGATATGACCATGAACAAAATAAAAAGGAGAAGTAAAAAACTAAGAAGGAACAACGACGACGTTACAAGTCCACCGCACACAACTTCTCCGTTACACGTTCAAACTCAATCTGACTACTAGTTCCAAAAATGCGGAGAGGCAAGTCAACTTGCTCACTCACTCAACCGCTCAGAACTTCACCAGCTTAAAGAGAATACACAAGAGCTGTAGAATATGCATCCTTCGTTCTCTCACAGCTTCAGCTATCATCATCATCATCCTGTGAGCTTGTATAATAGAGAGATGAGAAGAATACAACGTAACAAACAGTCTCTCTGTCTCTATACCCCAAACACATGCATATGGAAAACTTTTAGTCTCTGCATGTCTCACAGTTTTGTTGCGAGCTTTACATTTTCTGCTCTCCAACTTGCGTTTTTCCTATTCAAAAAAGAGAGACGTTCCTCCACAGCTTTGGCTATAGGTTTGCCTTGAGGATATCAGAACACAAGTTGCATTTAAGCTGACACAAACCATAGAATAGTAGCATGCCAATATCTTTTGTGGCTTTGGAGCTCGAGTGTGAATACTCAAGCTGAGGATGATGCTGTTTGGAGTTTGAAGGAAAAAAGAAGTCGTATTCTCTGTATAAGCTAGTCTCTCTCTGAATGCATCACAGGAATGATTCTCTTCTTCATATTCATTTGATCCTCTCGTTGAAGAAACTCTTGTTTTCCACATAATAATCGCAAAGCTTTGCTTCTCTCATTCTGATTCAGAGGGATTGTCGACGCTCAAGCTTAGAGTTTTCTTGCATTGTATTTTTTACATGAAGATTCCCTTTGCTTATGCCTTGCACACATGCAACTATACAATGTACAGAGGCGAGAGATAAGACACAGAAACTAATAGTTGTGCAGCGTTTTGAAACAATAGGTGTTTTATTTGGATGTTGATGTTCTCTCGCTACGGTACACAGGCACGGAGGCAGACGAGGCTTAACTGCAGAGACAGACTGACTCACTGTGAATCAAAGGCGAAAAAATTTAAGTGCACTGTAAGAAGGGGAGTAAAGCTAGGTTAAAATGTTTACAAGTTACACGAGTGCACAACACCATAAGGTTTCTTTGTGTCCACTGATGTGGTACGTATACAGTAAATACCTACCTTTAAAGTGCACCCCTGCATTCATCCATGTTATATCATCTTGCAAAAGCTTTGGAGTCCTTTTGGCTCCTTATTACATACAAAGTACTGGGTTTTGTTGACTTGTTTTTGTCGTACTTGCTCTTTTAGTCAGTTACCTAACCTAACTAACCTTTTAAAAAGGAAAGAAGACAGGATGAAACGTGAGGGGAAAATGCTAAACGATATTTTATGGATAGATTGTTATTTGAACTCAGGTATTGTAAACATGTAGAATATTTTAGCTCATTTGTGATGATGAAGTAGGGAGCTTCACAAAAAGCTCATCTTTTTTTACATAAGCACTCTCCTTTCGCAACTTTGACTTTTGCTTTTATTTACCTCAGTTTCTCTCTCTCTCTCTCTAAAGCTAAGTTATCTTATGTACAAATGTAAACAAAAAGACTATTCTTTATAATGGAAGCCGGAACACAACTTAGGTATGAATAGAAGGGGGAGGATCATGTTCATATAGATATTCGGCATACGAATGAAAAACATACCGTTTATATTTTTCACAGCAAGTTCCAAACATTCATGTTACAAACACGGTTCGTTTGGTGGATAAATGTGCGGTTGAAAGTAAAGTTGAAGGATAGATAGAGAGACGGTGAAAAAAACCTTGTAAAAGTTTGTCTACCTTTATCATTACGGAAGGGGCAAAAGAGCATCTCTCAACCTCGTGGTTGTGTTGTGGAAGGAGGAGAGAGAGAGAGAGAGAGAGAGAAGCAAACGAAATATATATATTTTTTCTCTCTCTCTTTGGCTTCACTGTATTCACAGTAGCGAGTGAAAAAATAATATCTAGAATGAAAAGAACTCAAGACACGATGTGTTTTCTGACTCGTAGAACCCAACTTGAAGTATTCTTTGAATTTTTGACTGGATCATGCAGTGATCATTTTTTGACGGGAGAAAAAAAAGACGAGAAAAACATGACTAAAAGCTTTGCCTTTTCTTTTGTGTCTTATTTTTATGTCAATAATTTCCAACTCACAAGAGACTACCAGAAGAATACGTTCCGTTACATTTACAGTTTAATCACGACGGCATTCTTCAGAGTTATCATTGAATGGGCAAAGAGCTATTGAAGGATGGTGAATGGAGCGTAATTTTCGCGAGAAATGGAAACGACTGGCAATGGAAGAAGAGAAATATGATAGCATTTAAAAAAGCTGTAGTTACAAACCGAACAAAAGAGCAACATCATCAGATCCCTGTGGAGTGGTAAGCATTGAAAGGAAACAGCTTCGGGTCAAAAAGAGATATGTATGTAATGGATTTTCAAAAAAAAACAACTTCCAACTTGAGATATCTGAAATAGTATGGATTTTGTGCTAAATGAAGCCAGTTCCCAGATTAGCAAGTTGATTTTTCCATGAAAAACTAAACTTGAAGACTTACTCAGGATTAACTTCTCATTCTGATAGAGGAAACTAGTTGCAAATTTCCTCCTCAAAAAAAGATAAAAAAAAACTTTTAGAAATGCTTTAAAACATCCTTGAAAGTAGGATAAACAAGTACATGTTTATGTCATGTGTTGTATCTTGTATGTCTTATTCTGAAAAAAAACTTTAATGAATTTCCAGTGCAGCTAAACACACTGACACAAATACGAAAAATGCCAACGTGTAAATTTGAAAACATCCTGAAACGCTAACAACATCATCATCACAACGCTACCGCTTTTATATTGACTGCCATTGGAAGAAAATGTCTGAAAAATAAAAAAATTACCATCCTACCATTCCCTTTTCAAGGGAGAAACAAACTATAAAAATAAAAACGTACATTCATTTTTACCAAGAAAACACGTTTCTTTGAGTGAAAGGAAAAGAGCATGTAGGCAGGCACAACAATGAAAACGGGGAAAGCACGCGAGCTCAAGAGAAAAAAAACAAAAAAGGGGTAGTAATGTTTGACATTTTTGGCTTTTGAGAGGTATAAAAAAGGGGTAGTTTAAGAAGTGCAAAATCTTATTTCGTCTAGTCTCCTCTATCAAGCGTTTTTTAACAGGGATATGGAAAAGATTTGGTTAGTTTTTGGCTGGCAGAGCATTCAACTATTATTCCCATTTATCAAGCCTTTTATACTGGATATAAAAAAGCATGTAACAAAGTAAGTAGCAAGTAATAAAATAATGTATGCATAAACGAACCTCCTACCACCACAAGACTATGTAGTGCCTTTCTCCTCCTGCTCGCGGTTACAAGCATAAAGCGACTATAAAATAAGTATCTTGGAAAAAGCAAGATGTATTCTTGCTTGCAATGCTTTCTTCGCATATTTGTTGTAATAATAATAAGCTTTTAGTGTGAAATTCTTCCTTTTGTCTTCCTCCTCTCTCTTTCTTTCGCTCACTCATAAATGATGGAATACCTAGAGCCCTACCTCTACGTTTAAGCTATACACCCTTCTTTTACCAAGTGAAGAGTGAGACTTTTTCGGTGTAGTGAACATTCTCTTACATAAGTGGCAACTCGGAGGAAGAAAGCAACCATCAAGGAACAAAAGCCTTATTTGCTCCGCACATATTAGTCCTCTGCACTGACTCCTTAAGTGTGTGCAAAAATATTAAAGGAAAAAGGGGAGAGGGGATCTTAACTTTCTTCTCCCATCACCTACCACACCAACATCAAGAAAGAACAAAAGGGCAAATGGTTCCGAGTATTATCTCAACTGTTTTCGATTAACCATACTCGTCACAGTCTAGGCATAGTCAAGTTAAGTAAAAGCCTTTACAGTTTTTACTCATGTGTGTAGAGTTACATCCTATCTTATATAAAGGATGAACCTCTCTTGTTGGCTCTCTCGTTTTCCACGAGTCGTTGAGATCTTTACCCCATTTTTCCTATGGGTCTTCCACCCAGAACATAATCTTTTACTTGTTCGTGTATAACGACGTCTTCTCATGAAAAAAGAAAAGGTTCCTTCCATCATTGTCATTTTAGCAAAAAAAAATGGATGTCTAAAGGGGTTATCAATGCGAAAAAAGGTTTTCATTCGAGCCATCTTGTTCTCCGAGGGAAGGAAGTCGTGGTCATGTTATGCAAATAAAAGATTCTGGAAGACAGTCAGTTTACATGCAAATGCTTACAATATGCGTCATACTGGAAGAAATGTGTCTTGATGATTCTTGGAAAACATAGATTCCATTCCCAGCAATTTAATGAGGGAGGTCTGGAGGTAATTAGAATGAAAAAAAGATAACGTGTGCAAACATAAGGTTATTTGTGCAAACATAAGGCTTTCTGCTTTTCTCAGAATGAGGATCTAGAATCTGGAAACGAGTTACGAGGTTGAAAACATTCACTTGCATTGACATTAGGGGATACATAGGTATATTTTTTTCGCAAGATTGAGGATGGCAAGAAACGTGCATTGAAATCTCTCATCCGTGTGAATACATTGCAAGCGTATACAGTGCGAACAAAATGAAACGTCAAACACAGTCATACCTAATTGTCTTGTATATCTCCTTAGTGCTTTGTTTTGGTGGAGTGTGAATGCAAAGATGATGAGACGCACGTTGTGCGAGCATGAGCATGAATGACTCACACAGCTTTTTAGCTAGAAAACACTGGCTACGTGCCTACAAAGGTGATAAAATAGTTTACACTGATGACGACCACGGTGGTGCAATAAAGATGCGGTTTTTGAGAACACGAAGAAGCATCCATACATATGTTTATGGCAAGAGATACGACTTTTTTATTGTGAATATTGTACGAATGTCAAAAGCGGATAAGATCTCGTTTCAACATTACCACTGCATCATCATCTTTTCTCCTTTTGGCCGTTCACACAAGAAAAGAATTACTCAAACACTTGAGATTATTCCTGTGGTATTCCATTTAGGTGCAAGTTTTCTCTCGCAATTTCCGTTTTCCGTTTCTCTTCTCCTTGTCTCCCGCTAGAAGAAAGAAAACGAGTCGGGCTCGTATGCTGCTAACAAAGGCGTGTGACATGGGTACAAAAACATGAGAGAAAAGTTTGTACTTCCTTTTTAAGGATTTTTTTCCCTCTATATATTTCATCAGTGAAAAAGCCATGTATAAAAATGTACGAGGGGAATAGATGAAGTGGTTTTATCCTGTAGTAAATACAAGTCCTGTCACTGGCGCACACACCATAGGACACACCAACAGGCAATGGAAAGTTTTATCCTTTCGAAGCTTTTCCAAAGAAATTTCTTATATCAGGGTATAGTCTTCAAATGAAGTTTTATATTTGGAGGAAAAAAATTCTCGTCTTCAAGTTGATAGTCACTCCGGGACGAACTGGTTTGCTCTGTTTTCATCCTAAACAATATAAAATATATCCCTATGCCCCACTTGTTTTCTTCTTGTTTCCTTGTGTTTTCCTACACTAAAACCTTATTCTCTTTCCCAAGTCGGTTTTCTGCACGGCTTCGCTAACATTTATATTACTCCTTTCTATCTCAACATTAAGCCTTCCAACTTTGTTTTCTTGGGGATAATGATCTTGTTGTGTTTTATATATCTGAGAGTTCCAATCTCCTTGTAACTTGATTAGCTGGATGATGATGACACAACGATGAATATAGATGTTTACATTTCATAAGGCATTTTGGGTGGATATACGTTGAGAATATCATAAAATGGGAAGGAGACAAGTAAAGCTGTGTTTTTGTTAGTGGCTGCAACACGCGATACTGGTATGTTAATGTTGGGAAAAGCTCTCAAAGACGACACTTTCCCTGTTATGAGTGTGACGGTGGAAACAGGAGGATATGCCCATTCTAAGAAGGACCCTTGTCACAAATCCTTTTAAGCAATGGTGTGACTCGTAGAGGTTAAGTTTGATGAAGAAAGAGAGAGAGAGGCGAGGGATCGTTGGTAGTTAGATGATGTTTACTCGTTTGATTATAAGCATACAAGTAGTATGTATTGTATCTTGTGCCCATGATGATCTTCATCGTGATTTTCTTTTCTTATCTTCCTGATTGAGAATGAACTCTGGCTCTGTCATTATCTCGTCGTAAGTTTGTAAGTCAGAGTCGTTGAAAATTCCAAAGATGCTTTAAGTTGAGGATCTTGTTGATCGTAGCAAAGGTGCTGATCACGGGATAACTATATGGATAATATCGAATGACATCAATATTTGATAGCGTAACACTACACTGATGAGAAAATGAGCAGAATCAGTTGTCGTCTTTAGTACAAACTGTCTTTTGCTTTTGTGCTTTTACCCTTTAAACAAAAGAGCTGTTCATGAAACTTGTACGAAGGGATATTAGGGTAAATACGAATTTATATTTATGAATATGATTTAAGAAAAGATGCATAATCATAAGATTGCATTGCTGTCGCTTCCGAGTTCGTTTACTTGTTTAAGCCAGATACAACTGCGTAGATAAAATTTAATGAAATTCCTATTGATAATTAATCTTTGATCGAAACATGGAATCTGTACTGATCAACAATTCATCATGAAAACAGCCATCAATAATAAAGCAAAACAGTGATTTCCTTATTCCTTGTGAAGTAGGTACTTCATCGATCTATTTATAAGTTCACTGATCTTCCGCGTTAGTCAGAGTGTTTTTAAAATTTATGGTCATAAAGTCATAAAGCGAAAGGCAACAAAGGTATCCCTCTCGTTGACTAAACAAATATTTCCGTTACTTTTCAAAGCTCAGTTCAACTCAGGCAAGATTCTTATGCTATTATATTGTGTGTGTTATTTTGATGTGCTAGATGTGTGCATATGCCAGTCTGTAATCTATATACCTATGTACGTGTACGCAATTTTGAAGGAGACATTCCGTTATACAGTTGCAAGCTGCAACTTTGCAATATCGCATGGAACTCAATGCACGCATCGTAACTTATCATCTCATTAAAAATGTCCTGGTTTGCTGTTTATCTACCTAAAACACTCGTAATGTCAATGGCTTTCCATTTTAGTTTGCTAACGATTGGAAAGTACACTGATCTTGCGTGGGTTGTTAGCCATGTATGCTATCGGAACAACATTAAAGTTAGTTGCTACTCAAATAATGTTCCATAATTTTGGTAAATACATACCAACAACACACTGAATAATATGATAGTTCATGATATTTATTTGGGAGGTAGGAAGTATGCTGAAAATCTTCCTCCAGCTAATTACTTTTATGGTATCTTTCCTACATGTAATTCAGAATTGACGACATTATTATAGCTTCCTCATAGCTCATAGTCAACACGACAGTTTCCCGTTAATCCAAAGATTGCGTCTCAAGAATACTTGCAAAAGTTAATCTCCGGTTAATATCACAAGGCTTCAGCATATTCATGATTATAACGTTATGTAAATATGAACCAAGATACACAGGCCTTCCCTTTCCTGCATCACAGTAGGGAAGCGATGATATAAGAGTTGATTAAAAATCTAGCGACGATAAACATTCCATGGCAAAAAAAAAACATGAACTAAAACCAGCTCCACATATCCTGCATGCTACGTGCATGTGTAAATAAATATCCTTTAAGATTCGATTCACTTCCGACTCAGACGGAATATATTACCGTCAAATTTCTTTGCACAGAGAAGATTCTAAACATTGAAAACTGAAAGAGCTTATTAGAGACCATAAGTTGCTATATTATATAGTTAATAGACCTCTATTATATCAAATATGGAGGTGGAACACCTGCAAATCACGTGGTAAAATAAGATTACACTGCATCTTGAGAGTTTCCGTTTCCTTATCGTGTTAGACGTTCCCGTTTTATCTCGTGCAAGTAACGTTGTCGTTGCATGCTATTTCTGAACGGAGGACAACCTTTCCTGGGAAATATATTAGCTGTTGTATGTGATTTATAAATATTTATGGCCATGCCATGCAGCGATTAAGATTTTGTGCAATAAGCCGACAGCGTCGATAAACTAATTTTAAAACTAAAATCTCTGCTATTTCCCAATTTATTTTCCAAGTCAATTATCCAGTTCTAACTGATTTTCCTATAATTTGGGATGACACCATAAATGACATCAATTAGGGTTATGCTCAGTTCTTTGTACTCTCTACAAGGATATGTGTATAGATAATGCATGTAATTGTCTACTAATCACAGCCTTAATCCTCTTTAATGGGTTTTGCTGATGCGCACAATAATTAAAAGTCGGTATTACTCTGGCAAATTTCTCTTTGCATCATAATTAGTACTCATCAGTACATCGTCGAAGAAATGTACCTAAAAGCTGGAACAAAGGATCATACAAAAACACTGAGTCATACAGAGTTGTTAAGTCAAAACAAATAAGACTATTATGGTCAAAACATATTTACAATTCCTTGTTTAAGCTCTCGATGAATATTTATCCGACCAGCATTCTATTTTGTTTTATACTTTTTATTCAACTCGCCAAAAGAAGATGGATAACATGAGCTCATTCAGAACAATAAATAAGTTTGCAAGAAGCATATACACCCAACCCATTCCTTATTATCTAATTTGCCACAGTCACAGCATCATACTACCACAACAGATTGCCACTTGCTTAGCTGTGGTTGTGAATCAAGTCACGCCAAAGGATTAGAATTTTCGTTAGTAAAATTAGCTTGAGTAAATTTAGCGCGTGAATTTTAGAAGGTAGCATTAAATCTGCTTGGCTAAAAACCAGGTTAAATTTGAGAGAGAGTTTGACTAAAATGAGGTATTATAATGATTATTTGTGCAAACATGCATATAGTTTGCTTGTGTATATAACTTTATAATCATGTTTTGCACATGTAGAGGCATGCTTATGTCAAAGGAAAGATGAGAATATGGGAGACGGGAGACCCATGTAGGCCAAAAGTTTGTTGCTATCTGGTTTTTAGCTGTACGAGTGTGATATCTTTGTGTACGGCGACAGGTTCTTTTTCATATGATGCTGATAGCGAAGCATTTTGATAAAATGTGTTTTGCTCCAGGTCAAAGAAATATGTCAACATGTAAAAATGTACAGGTTATTTTATTCCTCTATTGAATGTGCCGTGGATTTGATGCGTTATGCGTTTCATGAGGATTTTCCTTTTCCAATGGATAACAACGTATAACACAACTGTCGCATTTTTATTTTGCAAAGAAGGGTTAAGAAGACCACCATTGTCGTTATCCTCGCTCGTTACTACCTTCCCTTTTACATAAACTACTTTGGTATTTGCACTGTATATTAGAGTGAACGTTGCTTTATAAAGCGTATGCAAACGTAGGCATTGATCCTAATGTCAACAATTGTTTATACGTCTTCATTTAGAGCAAGTTCATCGTGTTGATTCATAAAAACAAGATATAAAGTTTTATGTGGGGCTGATTAACTCACTTAAAAATATTTTGCCCTTATCTAAATCGCCATACTTTCCTTCGGGTGTAATAACATCACAAGGCTAACTGTGTACAACGTTAGCATGCTCTTATTTTTAAATATTTGCCTAACTTTACGACCCAATAAAAGGAGAACTGTCTGAGTCCAGCATTGAACGAGATGCTTTTCTCCAGAATTATGATTAATGTTTGGTCAAGCAAAATATCCTTGTATAAGTACAGAGATGAAAGCTTGCATAATAGTTTTGATTCATGGAACTCACTCAGAAAAAGGCAAAGTTCAAAGGACGGACAAAAATAATCAAGGCTACTTCCAGTCTTGTTTAACATTGTGTAAGGGGAGTAGTCGAAGAAAACGCTATCTTTGAGATTTTATTATATAATGCAACGGGTCAACTACGTCGTCTTACTTCGTAGAGGTGAGCATGGGATGCTATATGAGATTTACG
>JAHZNA010003265.1:0-33963 GCA_027743935.1 Sinodicranocentrus sp. ZH6
AAACTCCTCCATCAAACGCGCAAATATGCGTAGTAGAGTTATGCCCTCTACCTGATGAAGCCAGCTAGGCTGAAACGCACACAGTAAGTTAATTTTGTTGCTAGAAATTCGTAGCTTAGCTACGATGGCTCTTCTAGTATATATATATTTCATGTTTATGGCAATTGTTAGGAACATACTGTCACGACTCACTAGTTCAATGCAACTGACATGTGAACTTACTGATCTAAAGGTCAAAGTTTACAAAATTAGAAAATTGGAAAGACGAGGAAGTTTATTGAGAACTGAATGGCCATGATTGGTATGCATATGCATACTCCTGATGAATGAAAAGGAAATGATAGCACACGTATGTGTTTCCTGACCTGCATAAACATCCTGCGCCAGGTTATCAGCGCTGACAATTATCGCTTCATAATATCATATGTTGGCGTGGTCTTTAGTATTTTGCAGGGAATATTAATGTGAAACCACAAACAATCTTGAATACATCCACAAAAGTTATCAAACTTAATGTATATTTGGCACGATAAACGCCACGTGAAATTTTGCAATCGGACATGAAGTGTCCAAAAAGTCAAGAAATAACATTATCTACTACTATCATCTCATAGTTTAGGCGCCTTGCCACTTTATTCAGCTCTGCGGCAACTCAAAAATAATTGTTAGTGTAGCGCAAGCATACGAACCAGAAATCTCTTGAAATCATGCGCTTGTTTTGAACGTCAAACTTATTATCAACCAATTTATCTACCTTTACATTCATGAGCATAGGAAAAATTAGAGGAAAGTTTGTTAATTACGGAAGTGTATGCTTTCATTTTCAGCGTTTTAGAAATCTAGAAAGGGGCGAGGATGACGCATGAGCATAATTTAATTAATGCATAAATGAAACGAACAGATGAAAGGATGAGAAAATGCACATATTTCATTTCTGTGTTCTTGTCTGGAAGTCACATTAAAAGTTTTACTTGCATCACAAAACCTACGCATTTACTTTCAACAACCGGGGCGGGTAATAAATGACCAATTCTAAAATGTGAAAAAAGACAATGCCGTGGCGTCACTGTCGAGAGCGTAAAAAACTTGTAAAGATAGATCCACTTCATGCCACAATGATGATGATGTATGAAAATAACGGGTAGGAATGCCATTGTTGTTTCATGGGTGTCCTTCTTTGTTTCCGGTTGATGAAAGGAATAACAAAGATGACTGTAATTACGAGAAAACAAAAGAATTTCCATTACTTTCTCTGGTCGACCTACTTTTGTCACAACTACTTGTCTGTACTTTCCAGTTGACAATTACACACGTCTCTCTCTTTCACAAAAAAAAATTAATCTGGAATATCTTTTCCAGCATCATTTGACAAATGTGCACCTCATCCCCAAAATGTCTCTATTCATAAAACTGCATCACAAAAGCTTAAACTGTCATGTTATCAAATGCCGAAGCAATTACAGTTAGCGAGTGCATTTTTATAGACATTGTACAATAAATCGGTTAGCGTGAGGTCACCTTTGATAAGATTAAAATATTACACGCTGGATCGAGGAAAGCAAACACTTGAGTTTGACATGAAAACCTGTACCAACCAGTTTTTCGTTTATACCAAGATTTCATCAGATATCAGTTGCATATATCAAAGATTTTTAGCCTTAAACTGGGTACGGCATTCAATATCATGAATGGAAAATTTTACTTTGATGGATGCGCTCATTGAGAGTTTTTTTTATTGCAGTGATGCTTTATTAGTGACCGAAATGCAGACATAAGATAAAATATTAAAACAGTACATGTCTACACTGTACACTTTACACTGTGGCTACGTGGAACTACACAGTTTCAGTAGCATTTTCGTATACTTGCCTTCAAATTACATGTTTGATGTGTGACTAATAAATTGGAAAGTCTTCGTTTCATATAAATGATTTTCTTTCGCTTGTGCAGAAAAGGTGTCAAAGCTGAAGCCAGTTTAACTAATGGCTCGTTTCTGCATTTTTCATAAGAGAAGAATATCATGTTTGTGGTTTGAGAGAAAAAAATGCAAGTTTCTTCGGGATTGAATCATTGCTTTGTCATGTCTTTTACCACCCCGTTACCTTTTTTTCCCATCGATCCACAAAAAATGTGTGCTCTCTAAAATAATGCACTTTTTTGCAACTAAACCTAGATCAGGGAAGACATGCTTTAATGCATCGACTCTTGAACCAATGCCTATTTTCAGAATCCCAAGGAATTTTTTATGATGCGAGAAAAGTCTCAATCACGTTTGTATGCAGAAAAGTGCAATTTACAAATCCCTGTGTATCCTCTCGTTACGAAACCAACCGATGACTGAAGGACAAACAAAGGGAAATCAGCACACAGTCATAATTAATTCGGATTCGTGTCGCGTAGTTGTAAGCAAAGTCAATTTAAAGACAGGATATCAGATCAGATGGATTGAATCCTCTTCGAAGATACGATCACACATTGAATGTCGTTTACGTCATCACGTCATTGTGCTTTCAGGTTTTTGTTATCACCTACAGCTAGACATCTAGACATACTTATACGTAGAATAAGAAGACATATGTTGGACTCATCCGTCTTATCCCTTTGATTCATTATTATGGCAGGAAATGGAAACAATGGTTGAGTCAGCATAAGCTTGACTCGCTCAGTTTCTGGCAGAAGGGAATTCATTTTATCGGAGATGGGCTAAATTAAGTTTGCCATCATAATACCTGCATTGAGTTGTTGTTTGCATCAACATCTCGAGCATTCTAAAGTTCAGAGATATTCTGTGTTGAATACAGATCAGCAGATCGCATTGGAATTCCTTTCGATGTAAGAAACCGTTATTTGAGCCGTTTTGGCAGGAGAAATAAACACATACTTTAGCCTCCTGGGGCTCAACCTCACCTTTTATTTTTAGTGCTAACCTTTCCCATCGAATTCCTTTTTGGCCCTCTTACGAAAGAGCTGGGAAAAGTGCTCTTGTGTATTAACCAACATCAACTAACTCTCTGTTGCAACTTTCAAACCGCAATTTAATTTTTGGTCCTACATCAATTACAATAATCCAATTGGAAACTTGCGAAAAGTTGTGTAATTTCAGATACATTCTTCTTTCTGCCTGCTTTAGCAATTCTCAATGCTCTATTTTGTATATATCGTTTACTATTATGACATCAAGTTGAACTGTAGGCTGATGACTTGTGAGAGTATTTTATTACGAAGCTTATGAAAGTTCAGAAAAAATCCACAAACGAAAACTATCCGAGACTTGCATCATTGCAGTCAAGTGTTTTGTACTCACGATGAGATGAGGGGAGAGGATGAGTATGTGGTATGGTTGCGAAAGCTAGAAGTAAACATTTTTAGCCTGTTTGTTATGAAAACATTAGATAGTCATGTTACATCATTTCAGTTTTATTTACTGTAATACACAAGTCAAGTCTCTACTATGCAAATACTACTTGTACGATATGAGTACTAACTGCGACATCTCTTTTCTCAAATTTATGCCTTAGCATATTGGATAATGAACATGTGCAAAGTACGAGCTGCTAGAGCACTCTCTATAATGCAAGGATAGTTTTTACAGTTAAAATCATGTAAGCATCTAGTTTTCCAAAGACATATGAATAACAATTTCGCTAGTTTGAAGTTTCTAAAAACTAGTTCGAGGTTATGATAGACTGAAACAGCTTGTACGACACGAGATTATGATTATGCCGTCATATTCCTAAAATTTGTCCATGTCAGCTCTTTTGACGTAGCTGGCAGTGCGGCGTAAGTTTGGCGAGGGTTTTGCAAAGTGGTATTTTACAGTTTTCTCTACGACTCTTAAAAAGTGGGCTTGTGGCATTCCCAAAGAATACTTATGAACTTCTCTAATTACCTTGCATAAATATTTTCCTTTAAACAAATGTCTCTGCTCTATATACAGATTTAAAATATATTTATCTTCTTTCCCCACCAATGTATTTTATTCTCAACAACTTACAATGTTTCTAGCCAGACGATATATATTTTTAAGGACTATGTGGCTCTGTCTGTTTATGTATAAAAAGATTGAAGTGGCAAGTGTGCGACGAAGGGAAGAACAACGCTCATAATATTTGCAGTTTTCTTTCAAGCCTTTTTTTGGCAGAGAGAAGAAGCTTGAGTAACCTTTCACTTTTTATGAGCTTTACAAAATGCCGAATTACCATTATCATTAGAACACTTGCACAAGAGATTTTTTTAAGCCTTTTTCATCTCCCTTCTGCTGGCAACCACACCAGTATAATAGAGAATGGTTGACCGACAACCGATGAACTATACACAAGTCACAGTCAATTTTCAGACTCGAAGACTCACGAAGAAAAAACATCATAAATATCAACCAAAAGCATCTGCACAGCTTAAAAATCCAAACCTCTCCGCTAACCATTTTGAAGGATGGGGATGTGAATATGTGATATATTTGTATTGGTGCTCTACTCTCTTCTCTTTTGCAAGAATTTACATGTTACACATTTTTGTTCGGGATTTGTGCCACATACAGTGTAATCAGATGCATGTAGCATGTCCCTAATTCAATTCCTACCCCCATATATCATCCGCCCTTTGGCTTTAGATGAAAGGAATATGACTTGAGTTTTGGCAAGTAATTCTCAGTCAGTGTAAAATCCTTTTTTTCTTGTGAATATAAACTGCCATCGTGTGAGCTTATTTTTTATTCTTTGTGGATATAAATTAATTCTCGGTTACTTTTTAATGACTTCAAGTTACCAATCTGCCTATGTTTCTCTTATCTAACTAGAAGTGTGAAGTGATCAATGGGTGGTGTCAGCTTAGCGGGTTTGCAGTTGACTACTTGTCTACTGGAATGAAATATGTAGTGCCGAATTGTACTCTGTACTTGTACAAAAATTGTGCTTGCTCGTTACTTGTGAGTAATTAATAAAGGTAATTTTGAAACATACAGACCGAAAACATTTTTCATATTGTACGTACTGAGTCGTGTAAAGGCGGCTAACAGTTTACATTTGTAATCGCTTTCCGTTAATTCATGGGAAGAAAATTGTCGGATTGCATTTGTGTCGAAGTCTATTCTTGCTTGCTATCTGTATTTATTTATAAAATTCTGATTTCCCAAAGCTTCAATTTTCTTCGAATGCACATAGGCAAAATCCTCAAATCCATATCTTCACAATGGAATATTTAAATTACCACACACGACGGCTAACGAGAAGTATATAATGAAAAAGTAATCAAACTGGAAACACCAAGCTTCTTTGTTCGAATTGATTAAGTCAAAATCGAACCAACGAACGTCTTAAAACATACTTTGCTTTCATCAACCCTCCAATCTACTTACGCAACCCTCTAATTAAAAATGCAACTGTTAGTCTTACCCATAATCAAGTATGTAGTTGGATTTGTATTTAAACGTGTATTCGTAGTAAAACTAGAGGAAACAGTGACTTCCCTGTCCATCCATTTGCAAGTTGGGTATTCCTTGTCCCTCTTTAATTAGTGTGCAGACTTGTATCCCCACCCTGAAGAGGTAAGGTAAAACATATTGGAAGAATCCTTATAAAAACTTTACGCCTCGGAAAGCTTTAAAAGTAATTAAAATAAACCTGTACGTGGATCGCGCCAGGGGGGAAGAGCATTTCATAGGCTCAACTATTTTGAATGGCCGAATTATTTCATGCACGTGTTTAGGAACACTCATTCACAAATGAACAAAGTAGGTTAGTTACGCGTGATGAGTAGTTAGATTATGCTTGGTGCATTCACATATGTTGAGATCATTAATTAAATAAGGGTCTAAAGTTTAAAATCCTTCATATGACTTCCATGTTTCCTCATACCTATCAAACTAGAGTACAATAAAAGTTCACTGACTTTCCGAGGTAGGTAACTAGCTACAGAAAAGAAATGTATGAGATGACGTACAAGCGTAATAATAATATCCCAATTTTGGAAATGAAACAATTTCTAGTAAACAATGTCTCAAGAATTGCAAAATAATGGAGCTAGAATTCCCACTAAACATAATATTCTATTTAGGAGCAAACCTCGTATTTAGTCATATTCAAATTCAGAGAGTTTCAGTTTCAAATTCAGATTTGTTTTAAAAATCAAAATGTCGTGTTATTTCAGCTCCCTGTCTCAAGTGTCAACGTACAAAATCTAGTGTACGTATATTCATATGTTTAAACACACAAACAAGCTCCCTCTCAGACAAGAAACAGTCTCTTCCAAATTTCTTCACATCACATGGTGAAAATCGTTAAAGTTTTTACCGCTTTCAATGTCTATAAAAGATGATTGTTATGATGTAAGTTTGTACTTGAAAGCTACACATACTAATATGTACAAACACAAAAGTGCAATCTTTAGCCAACTCTATAAGCTGGACATTTGTGCAAAGTATATTTACTCACGGCGCAGCATGCGGATTCAGAATCGGAGTAAAACAAAAACGAATCTGTCTATGTCAATTTTTCTCTCTTTGTGTTTCCGTTTCCTAACTAGAGAATTGAGGCTGAATTCACGCATGCATGCATCCATCCTTCACCATTAGCATTTACCAATGTAAACTAAACAAGAACGGCTTTGTATTTTTCCTGGAAGCGCAATTCCATCCATATACATGTGTATTTTTTACACATACGTCTCCGGGCCAGGGAGTCCATATCAATAGCAGCCCACATAGTCTATTCATTTTATGCCCTAACTTTCTCCACACATCGTTTTTGTTACGAGCACACTGATGCACACTTTTTTCCCTCGCCCATGGCCACGTCTAGTGAACCTTTTACTTAATGTAATACATACCTCTGTGAATTTCAACCATTCCACTCAACTTCATATCCCAAATGGGATCGTAGCGTAGAAAAGTGTGTGGCAGCTTTTTATTTGCTCGTGGCTACTTACTTTACAGTCTTTTGCCTGTGCGAGTGAGCACCCTAAACGAGGTAAACATGTACATAAAACGTAATGCTACTAATACTCAGTAGTCGCAAGAGAGATATTCGATATTCCGGCCAGGAGTGCTGCTTTATTACCCTCTTGCTATTCTAATAAAAAGGTAAAATCCAAATTCAGCCATGTACACGCACTCTCGACAAGAGGAAAGTAAAATTGCGAGTAAAAACCAGCTCCCACTGAACAACTTCATGGAAAGTTGGGAGGATGTAGGTGAAAACTCAAGTGGTGCTACGATACACGCACTTTACCCCGTGTTATCATCCCTGGGAATGCTACTTCATAAAAAAGCTAGTTGGCTCAACTCCATGAAGGAAAGCTCCTTTAAAATAAAATTCTCAGCTAAAGGTGTGTGGCCACGGTGAAAGTATGTTTTTGTTACTCTCTCTCTCTCTTATTCGTTGAGAAGGTGGGAGAATACGTTTACCTCTTGAATTGTGGCAACTTTAACTTGTCTGCTAGATACTAGTTTCCGTATTTCTTACATATAAATGCACACACAAGTTTAGCAGGTCTGCCCTGATATTTCATTTGAACAGCTCTTCATTCGGAATGACATGAGAGAAGCATGCTTTGGGATTTTATTTGTGCTGTTAAATTCCACATGGAGAATGCTACGTAATTTGATTCGCCACTCTCGTGTTTTATTTACTGCTCCGTGTAGAATTGCAGGTGGACCACTTTCCCTCTTTTCGTGGCTGAATTTAAATTACACTTGTAACACTACAGCAAAATGAGGAGGAGAAAAGTGAAAATGGAAACACAAATTTCCGCAACTTTCCATATCCTATTTTGGGAGGGATTTGGACGTAATTTAAAACTTGCGAGGTGCATTTTTTTCTTGATCAGTTGAATTGTTGAGTAGGACGTATTTAAATAATTTATGGATGACAAAATAAAATCAAGATTATGCAAATCACTTACAACCTCTCTCCCATTTCAATTTATTCCCAAGCTGAAGATTAAGAAATGAACGGATTCCCCTTCGATAAACTGGTTTATGCCGTAACTCGAATTTATTTTAATGTTTACATACATTTTACACAGATTTTATGATCTCTCCTCAAGTGCATAGCTGCTATGTGTGTGGTGGTTTATTTTATTTTATGTTTGTACATTAGCTGCTGGAGATAAAGTACTCGTAATAAATTCAACATGTTACAAAGGTAAAAAGGAAAAAAATAATATTACTCTCATTTAACATCCATATCAGTGAGTAGCAGAGCAAAAGCAAACCACTTCTTCTTTGTGGAGAAAAGCACAACAAACAGAAGACTATTTGAGATGGAAGTTTATATGAAAAAATTGTTGTACAAAGTTAACGCAAGTTTCGCGAGGTTGGCAAAGTATTTGCATACTCGTAGTTCTTTCCCATTTCTGGAACTTTCTTCCAGCAAAAGAGCACACGAAGAGGTTTGGTTTTGAACAAGGTTTCATGCACCAGTCTCCACTATTATACTCCTTGGCACAATGACTCTCCACGGATAAATGTAATATTGAAGGGAAAAGGGACGTTTGGAGATTTTTTCAAGTGTATTCTTTCTTTCCGAGTTTCTTGCTTGGTTTGTGATCATGTCCATGTCGTGTATTGCATTACAACGCAAGGGAGCTTCAAGCTTCTTACACGGAAGCGTGCACGACATGATTATATAGCACACAACATCCATATAATATATAGCACTGTGGGAAACTTGAAGAGGCGCAGATTCTTATAAAGAAATATTTACTTACTGGATGGAAGAAAAAGTAAACTGAATTCCAGTTATTTTATGCACCAAGAGGTCTCCTTTCGAACATCAAAAGCAAGGGAGATGTATAAGTTATGTAGAATCCAAGCCAAAGTCTAGTGCATTTTTGAAGGAGGAAGAAAAAAAAGTTTTTCTCATGCAAACGCCAACTGAAAATGGAGCAAGTTTCCTACTTTATCTATTGAGCATGCAGGGCTCCCTTTCCTTCCCTTTTCTCTTTATTTTCTCCTTTCCAATGAACTCTTTCCACTACTTGTCTTTTTCACTCTGAAAAAGATACTACTTGAGGAAATTAAATCTTTCCCTTCACGTGCTATCTCCTTCCAGGATATAAGAACACACACACACACCTACACACACAGAGAAACTCGAATGTTTTAGAGGACGGTGGAAAACTTTCAAGTTGTCTAACTACCCCTCACCACCTTCCTTAAGTGAGAATACTTTGCATAGTAACAGCGGGAAATGGAGAGATAACTGGGAGGCTGTAACCCATCATCTCCTTCCTGATAAATAGATGGAGAGCATTTCCCCCAGAAATGAATACCACACAGATGCGTAAACAAAGGAAGTGTTTTCATCGAGGAAAGATTTCCCTGTTGCTGGATACATTCACATTCCCCCGCCAAGGGAAAAGTAGGAGGGAGGTGGGAGGTCCTCTTGTGGTGCTGATGATGGTAAATAATGGGCTTTTACTTTGGATAATTGTGAAAATTCCTAACTCTGATTTTCAGTTATTCGATGAAACACACCAATACCCAAACACAATCCCATCGACATTTTCCCCTTAATGTCCTAAATTAACGCAGTTACGTTTGAGTACGATACCAATTTCATTTTGTAACCTCGCCGTCCAACGAAAAGTAAACTGGAGATTAATCTCCGTAATGTTGTTATTGGCTCAAGGTATAATGGTCGCACAGATGTACATTGAGGAAAATTGCACAAGCATGTTTTCACTGAAACCTTTTTCCCCTGATTTTTCTCTGAGGTTTTCACTTCAAAAGCTGCCAAAGCAGAGAAGAGACTCTTCATCTGTTGTAAACCGTCTGTTTTACTGGAAAGTAAAACTCTGTTTTTGTTTTTCCCGGACAAGCTTTGGAATGATTTAATTACTTTTTCCGCTACTTTCCCAATTCATCGTGAATATCAACGTCCGCTAGATACAGTTTTGTAGACAGATTCTTGGTAGCAAGGTAGAGGAGCTAGAGGTAACCCTTTTAATTTCCCTTTCAACTAATACGTCTCCAGTTACAAGACTAAGGCTACATCTTTATCATGTTTCACGTCCCACCTAATGAGTAAGCTTTTCAAGAGGCTGTGACTTGTTTTCCCTTCATGAAAACTGGGACAGCATAGTGTATTAATTTTGTTGTGTTTCTAATTAATGTAAATACTGCTAATAATGATGCACTAATTAAAACTTTCTCCGAGTGCACCCATCAACTATATTTGCGATGGCACTCATGGCATCCTTGTAACTAGGCGCAAAGCTTTCCAAGCTGAGAATATGATAATTAAATTTAAAAAATAAGCTTACCTTCGTAGTTTATACTACTGCTGCTAGACACGGTGGGGATGAGCATCGTCATTCTGAAAGTGAAAAGATTGAGTTGTGAGAATTTATCTTGTTATTTGTACTCTATAAGTTTCAGCTTTAAGCCTTTCCAGTGAATTCACTTCAAAATGATGGTGTCAGAGATCCATATGGTTTGCTCACATGGGCAAGTGTTTCATAACAGCAGTTTCCAATTTCTCGTTCATCTAATTTAGCCACCATCACCTTTCAACTGGGATACAAAAAGAACGTGCAAGGGTACAACGATAAAGAAAACGTGACCATCTTTCTCACTCCCTCCAAGCGTGATGGTAAAACCAATGCATAACAACCAAGACGTTTTCCACACTCTCATTTCACAACCACCCAAGCATTATTATAATTACAGCGTGCATGCTATCAGAACGAAGGAAGTGAACCCCAGCCCCTGTTCTGAAACACGGAGAGAGAGGAAAGAAGATGCAAAAAGCAGATGAAAATGATATTGCAATCCGTCTGCTTCCCAGTAGACTTTCTCCAGAGACATGACAACTCCACGAGTAGTGCCACAATCAACAAAAGAAGCCCATAATATGCACGTTCATGGCATATAAACCGACCTCTGAAAAACTGTGTACTCTCCCAGCACACATCCCCACGAAACCCTTTCTCCAACGGAAGGAAAACCACTTTTCCTAGGCCCGTTCACGTTCCTTGTCTTGCATTCCAGGCGACACGAACTTGCTCCTTTTTTTTACCAAGCCATTATTATTACTTCTGAGGTATTCTCGTTGAGCCTCTTACTGCATCAAAATGAGCTTCATATATTTTTCTGTCATTCTTATACGAATCCCACAATCACCAACACACCCAACCCTACAAGACTTTGGCTATGAAAACCGTCTCCATTCTTGTACAACTCGGGTCTTGTTCTGTGAGCAAACTTTTCTGGCTTTCACATCCTCAGGGACAAGACAAACTTCCTTTATGTCATTTCATATCATTTCATATCACATCACATCGCCGCGCCACACAATTGCTTACTAACTTGCACTGACTGACTGAGTGAGTGGCAAGTGAGAGATCTGTACAGTAAGCAAAAAATGCACTGACTCTCTCACTCTCCGTCGTAATAATAATGATGATGGTTGTGTTGTACTTGTGTTCGGTGTGCTATGTCTGTCTCCTCTCGAAAAAAAACTTTCCCTTTTAAACTCGTACAAGATGAGCACATATTGGTCCATCCATATAAAAGACCAAGTTGGGAAGATGACGCTGATAGTGTTCCCTATTGCCAATGTCTCTAGCGTCGTGTATGTGTCGTCAGTTGTTCTCATATCTATGTCTCATCTGCTGTTGCCCTTTTTTCTTCGTATCTTGATAGCGTCTATTATTATACAACTACTGTCATGTCATGTCGTTTGGTCGTATAAAAAATAACTGAATTGAGCTATAGCTAGTATAAGAATATTTTTTTACGAGGTAGATCCCATTTTTAGATTGTGCAATGGTGGACACTCATTCATTTTTCTGCTCACTGTGGGGCTGTGGGACCCTCAAGCTGACATAGGTCAACGGGTACTCCCTAACGAGTTATTTTGTGTATGTGACCGAGTGCAATAAATGGCGGGAAGAACAAGCAAGATGATGATGACATTTGATGTAGTCCATTTTATACAATGCCAAGGCAAACTTTTGTTGATAAAGAGACTAGCATTGTCATCCCGAAAGTGTTGTTCTCATTAAGGGTGAATCGCTTAGAGTAAATGACTCCAACTCAATCAATCAGAAAATGTGTCAGAAATGCAAAGTGCCAAGCACGTTTTGTTTTTCCGCAAGACTAAGATGATGCTGTCAAAGGATATTTAGAGCATTTGCAAATAGATGGAGACAGCCATTTTATCTCAAGTTTTTATTCACTGCACATATTTTCCTTTTTGAACGTGAAGATGGATGTATTACTTCCAGTCGAGTGGAGTGCTACTAGTCATAACAATTTTAAAAGTTATGATATCAATTTTTCCCTTGTCTGGCATGTCTTCAGAGTGTATACCTTGGACTGAAGGACATTTATCCAGTAAGGATTTTTGGACCACTCCTCCACCGGTTGTAAAAATGGTTGCGCCTTTTTCCTCCTCAGATACTTTGTGAAAGCATGCTAAGCAAAATATATGAATGACACGGACTAGTAAATTTTCTCATGGTCCTGGACTCCGAAAACGCTTTCAGCCTATGACGCTCCCTTTGAGCACAAGTAATAAATACATGAAGACCAGGATATATGGTGTCTCCAAGTATTGCGTGGTACCGCTCTATTACCGTTTCGCGTTGGTGCATACGCTCCAATTTCTTCTTCTTCAGAGACACAATAAGCGAGCATTTTAATGCAGGCATGCATGCATGATATACACGTCAGGCTGTTCATTGGAAAAAATATTTTTTTAGCTCTCCACCATGTGGACTGGAAAGAAAAGGTACGAAGGGAATTCAAATATGGCTGAACAACAGAAGGATCTCAACGGTAAAAGCGCAATTTAAAGTTGGAGTAATGCACATACGTGTAGAATGTGTGAGTTGTGCATTCATTGTTATATTTTTGCCGGTTGGTTGCCTCCAAACTACGTTAAGATTGCTCAAATAACCACTACGAGGAAGGAAAAAGGGATGTACTCCTTTCCCCAATTTTTTATGTATAAAAATCCGGATTTAGCAAATGGATACATACTCGTATACACACATAAATGTATAGCAACCATGAATGGTCCCTTCATTACTCACCCTGTGCTGGATTTTTTTCCTATCTCCAAAAAAACTGCTCGAGTCCGATGAGATGGGGGAAAATTCACCGCAGCTAATGCCCTTTTCCTGCTTTCCTCTGTGAAAGTTGGATAGAAGGAAGAAGTAGGACATGATGTTTTCTAGCCTAAATATTCTTCCATAGTTTGTTTTCTCTATTCTTGCTCAATACTTGATACTTTTTCAACTTTCCGTTGTTCTGTTTTGAGACAAGCTGGAATATAGAGATCTCTTTGACGGTGCATATTTGGAATCATTAATCAAGTGCTAATAAAAGCGCCAGGGATGTTTCGCAACCCTTGTTGTACTACACTATTCATTTAGCTCATCCAACCATAAACTTATCACAACTTTCTCTTTCCCTTTTACTCATGCTTCAGCAACGTTTTTCATTTCGAGCTGAGGCGACATGACAAGGAAGTGGTGAAAGTGGACATGAAAGAAGGTATGGCTACACAAAAAGGCTTAATTTCTTTCTTCGTAGTTTGAAACGATAATGAGATACATATATGGGAATTACGTTTCAATCCAGTTTGTCTACTGCATATTATCAAATAGACCACTTCGGGTCTGAATATGAAACCTAGACAATTGTATAATTTGAGATGCTTTCAATAGCAAACACATAACTACATTTGCACATCTATTGACGCAAATAATACTCAACTTTTGAATCCACCAAGTTTGGAACACACGTATGAAAAACAAAGCAGGAAACGTCGCTGTCTCTCTCTATGATTCCCTTTCACCCACACTTTTCATTCAATCCGACCACCAACCATATAGGAAACCTCAACTATTCTCATTTTCATTTGAAATTGCTTTCTACTCTGTAGAAATATACTGCTCATTACTCTCTGTCTCTGAGTGTAAAGGAAAGAGATGGAACTGGTGCTGCTCAATGGGCAAAATTCAAAATGTAATCCTTTCCACACTTCCCAGCCCCCTCTTGCACTAGAGTATACATTAGTTTTTGGAATATTGTAGCACACCATGTTTTGTGACCTTTTACATTTGAAACTGGAACATTGCGTAATCATAAAAGTAATCAGCCATTTATATCCTTTTCACGGTGCTTCCAAAATGACAACTGGATTTCATATCCTTTTAGTTGCCATCATGCATATATGGGAAAGATGAAAAAGTATGATTCCATTTCTACTCATTATTTCTGAAAAAACATGCATAGCCTTGTTGTGCTGCTCAAGATGGGATTTTTTTTCAAGTTGGGATTGAGTGAAAAGTTGCATGATGTAATACATTTGAGAATGTGTAGCTACATCTGAAGCATCTCGAGTGGGAGCGAGACAAGGGGTAACAAGAGCAGTTTATTACGGGAAGAGCTCCAATGCATCATTCCACAGAGAATCGAGCATATCAATCTTATTCCCTTTTTTCCATTTTTTCCCTTCCCTACTTGAAGCCCAACTACTAATGACGACCCTGTTGGAAAGGAGTGTGGAGGAAGCCAAGACGCAAGTGCTTTGAGCTTTTCTCCATAAGACGAATCACATCACAAGCCATCAAAAGAAATCCTGCATTCAACCCAAATGTCCTAAATCCGAGTGAAAAATGTTTCCCATCCTGGAGCACAGAGTAAAGCTTAATGTATCATCAGCAAAAGTATCAATCTTGGATTCTGTTCCAATTCTCGGGATGAATGTATACACACATGCTCTCGTGAAAATGATTGTCAACTTGATGATAAGTATTGAGATAGGAAATCAGTTTTCACAGATGGTGGTCCCTTCTGCTTTCGCGGCGAAGGGTGACGATGAAACTTCTTTAATGGTAGGTGAGATACGAAGAAAAAAAACACAAATAGAAAAACTGGCGGATCTCCTGGCAAATATTAAATGGATCAACTACCTACACAAATAACTTTTCCAGTGAAATGAACCAAAAAATGTTTTAAGCCTTACATTTTTGTTTGTTTACCATTGCCAGACGCACTTTATCCAACCCGTTATGCACATATCCTTGCTCCCATTTATTTGGATAGAGGTAAGAAGAAGAAAATTGTAAAAAATGTACCACTGTTTTTGCCACCTTTCCTCAACATTTCTCATCGCCTCCCTTTGATTTTTTTCCCTTCATCTCTTCCCACCACCACTGCAACTCGAACAAGCCTTCATCTAAACAAGAGTTATAAATGAGTTTCTGTCGCAGGCCACCTTTGTCGATTCCGTGCAGCCTAGCAAAGTGGATACAGAGACAGGTCCTTTGAGCGAAAGTATGCTGGCATATACACAAAATACATTTGAGCCAGAAGGAATTCATTATGTGCTTTCCTCTCTCTCACGTCAAAATGAATGTGGTTGTGCATATGGCTTTTGATAACATTCCATTGATATATTTGCAACATACGGATCCCATTCCATCAGAAAATAGGAACAATGCGCTCTTACACACATAGATATACCCAAGATATATGACACTCCCCCCAAAGAAAGCTACTATATCCTATTTCCAAGCTCCAGGTAAAATTTCCCAGAAACCAATAGGCTTTTGGATAATTCAATGCTGAGCATAAGCAAAATGATGCATATATGAATAGAAAACTTCCTACTACGCATTTTCCTTCAAGGGTTGGGGTGTGCATTATAAGAAAACAACAAGGACCTGTCCACGAAAAACAGACAAGTAGTCAATACCCAACAGTCACAAACAAATCATATGACAGTGCACTCGCCAACCAGAATATATCCGGGCAAGTGAGTTACCAAAGTATGAAAAATGCATGTACTCGTCTACATTGACATTCCTGCAGAGAAGCCTGAATGAAAGTGTACATGTTTCATATGCCTACCAGCATCCACGGCGTGGTACAAGGGATAGAGAAGGTCAGTTGAAACAAGAAAGCCTACCGTATTCCGCATCGGATTGCAGGGGAGAAAGACAGATATGGAAGGGGAAAATTGGTAAATGTCTAGGTATACAGAAGTGAAGCAAGCATGTCATCAGGGAATAAGACAAGTGCTTAATGACAAAAAGTCAGTCGATGCCAATATCTTGTGGGGCTGGTCTGCAGGGTTGAGACATATGGGTATATGACTTGAGGCTGATGTACATATGCCTAAAATTACTTTTATAGGTCATTTGCGCTTGTGACTTGTCTCAATCCACATTATATAAATGAGAATAATACACGTTATTACTGAGGGTAATGGGAGAGGGAGCAGAAATAGAGCTCATTATAATCGTTTCCGTCCCAAGAAAAACAGGGGAGCACACTAAACTACCATTTCTCCGAAATTTATGCACATCACAATAGCAAACGCGTTCAATATGTTGGTAGGATAATTCGAGGAGAAAAGAAGAGCCGTTTTGTGTAATTGTCATCATCATCATCATCATCATCATCACCCCATCGGCTGGCCTGATGACTTTTTTTAAATATGAGTTTGTGCACAGTTGCAAAAAGTCCCAGAAAAAGAAATTTATAAACGAATCAGCAAAGGAATTACTATAGCCTTGATGCCAAAGGAAGCCCGTTGTTTTCTTTTTTTCGTACAAAATTATTGGCACAAAAATTCAAGTGAGGACCATTAGGATTATTATAAGTTTTTTCTTTATTGTTGCCTCATTTCCGAATAATATATATTGGGAGCTCGTTCCTCAATGAAGAAATGGAAGAAAGGAAATATCATTGGGAAACAAAGGGAAATGTGGAAAAAGTCAAACAAAAGGAAAGGAAGGGGGAGCCGTACCGGTGACTGCTTTTAAGACTCAGCCTTTGTTCTCATTGGGAAATAAAAGAGAAGAGAAAAAAATAGGAGAAAAAACTTTTTTTTCCTCTCTCCTCTCGGGTCACCTAGAAATGACTTGGACAGGAATTGAAGGGAAATGGTCTTTTCAGTGGGTAGTAAAAGGTAGCCAAGAAATGAAATTCTAGTGGGGCTCCTATGGCATTGGAAATATTTGGGAAATGTAGGTTGACTTTTGGCATTCTCCCCACCACCCAAAAAGCTGGGGTATAAAGGAGAAAAAAAATTGGAGAGGGGAAAAATGCTGGCTAACAAAACAGAATGAGAGTCATGACGTGGTTGCTCTGGTACAATCCAACCACCACAACTTACCCTACCACTATGTCTTCTACTTTCTTTCCCACTTTCACAGTAAAAGTAGATACATACAAAAAGATTCTCGTGCACCTACTCACTGTTCAGAGTGGGAATTGTATTTTCACCAAAATGTGAAATTATGCCACACATTTTGCCATTCCTTGTCGGATGGCATGTTCCCCATTTCTGCTCACAATATCAAGTTACATGCTTTAGGATGGAGGGCCGAAGCTAAAATAAGCAAACAGTGAAGAGGAGAGAAAAGATGTTGAGTTTTAGCTCTCTGTGGAATTTTCTCAAGAAAACGAACCCTTCCCACCGCTGTTCTCTTTTGGGTTGTGAGACTCTAAGAGCGAGTCAATGTGTTCTTAATGTCTTCCACTTTCTGCGTATTACTATTATTAAGAAAACCAATAATGTGTTTTCTTACAGCACCACTCAGCCAGCACACAAAGTGTGACTGAGTATCCATAAGGGAGGAGAGGAAAGAAGAGAAGAAAAAAGTATATTTATCCATCTTGTGTGTAATGTATGCATCATGCATGTTTACCAACGGACTATGTAAGCTTTTATACTGCATTATCTACACGGTTGCATTGTTTGAGCTAGGGAGCTTTACAAAATAGGAGGATGTGGGGGAAATGGATTTTCTCAAATTTCTCAACTGCACACACACACACAAACCAAACCAACATGAATGAAAGTTTTTTTTTCCTTTTGAATAGCCCCACCACAGGAATGAGATGGGATGGGATGCAAGCACGTAAATGACATATATATTTTTAGTGGGTCGCCATTTACATTTTGAGGCTGGAGCTGTGATCCATGTTATTTGCAACTTGTGTGGTTAATGGCACATTCCAAGTGCTCCTGTCAAGCACGTCCCTTTCCTTTTATTCAAATTGAATATTCAAATTTTCGATTATCATCGCTCAACCGTGTTTCCCAAATTGTGGAATGTGGAAATACACATTTTGAGCTGTTTAATGTATCTTTGAAAATAATTAGTCTTCAGCTAGACAATGTCGGCTGAATGACGTTGTACACCATAAATTGGAAAGTTTTATTAAATCTTGCAAGCACAAACTATTGCACGGGATTTTCCCTACTTGATCCGCATCCCAAAAAAAAGTTGTTACCGATACAATGTACCTTGGCTATCTTATATCCTACCGCTGATCTCAATCTGCATGCACCATTGCAACCAAAAATTGGGCATTATTAGTAAAGCTAGCGTAGGACATGGCGAGTAAAACCAGCTATTTAGAGCGATATACGGCGAACGCTAAAAGAGAATTGCTGGAATTTTCACTTTTACCTCGGCACCATTCCACACACATTTCTGATAGCTGTATAAAAGACGCCATGGAGCCACAAAAACCACAGCTAATGAAATGCCATTATCTTTGTACGAGTCATATTCCCACAATCTCCCTGCGTACTAGAATCTCTGGAGATAAACGTTAGGAAAGGGTTTTCAAAAGGAAATGGTCTACATAACCATTTAACAGTTTCAACTTTTTTCTATATTGTTGCGATAATAATGCAAGTTTTAGCACTACACCCTCATTCTACGCTATTATGAAAAGGCTTACTAGTTTGGAGAAGTGAAACCAAAAAAGGGAAAGTCTGCCTTATTCTCATACAAATTCCAATCTTGATGTGAAAGTGGAGCAATAATATGCTGGGTTTACTCACGGCTATTAATTTAATGGTATCAAAAATGCACTACAACTTCCTTTCCAATAGTGCAAGTGTATAGGCAGACACATTCACACAAGTACCCTCACGGATAAATCCTTCAAATTTTCAATGTAGCTTTTAGACCTGTCGTCATTCAGGATTATGAAATATTTTTAACCAAAACTCAGGCCAGGATATAAAAGCACCAAACTTCCTGTGACAAGGCTATTTAGCCAATTTCTTTAGCCCCAGATGGGAAATGTGTAGCCTCATAACATTTTCTGCTTACATGGTGTAAACGATGGTGGGAGAATGGCCGTAATCATGCTAATTACTACACGGTTAACTTCCCATTCCAACAGCGAAGGACTGAGCGAGACAAACATGTAAGAACAAAAACCACATCCTCGATTAAACGTTGAGTGGCTCATTTCCGCACCAAGAAAGGCTTATGAATTGAGAAACTGTATCCTTCAAGGAAGTGATTGCTGAGTAGAGGAAAGAAACTCAAGATGTAGAAAACTGACACTATGGTAAATTGTATCGGATACAGAGGACGAAAATACCCGTTTCTAGGAATCGTTCCCCCACACGGGATTCGAGTTCCCAAGAGGCAATTTCTTTCTCAGCAGCCTTCCATCTCAAATGAATCAAAGCTATGTTCCTAGAAGAAGGAAACAATTGATTTTGGAAGATTGCAAACTAGGATATATTTTTTCAAACTGACTTGTTTGCAGTTTTTTTCTCCACTTTTTATTATTTTGCTTATTCCACCATAACCCCAATTTACTGCACACAATAATCCCTAAAGAGTTGCACCATGGGTGTATTGTATCTTGCAATTCTCCCCAGCCAGTTTCACAGCGGGTTCAAAATATTAAGGAAGAATCTCATGTGGAAGTAATTCCAATTAAAGAATGCAGCTCGGTCATTTTTCCTAATTCATCTAAAAGATTCCACGAACTCACCCTCCTAATCACATTAGCAATATAGACTCCCCTCAAGTGTAACATTTATACGAGCCCAAGGCCTTTCCCTTATGCAAACTTATTTCATAAAGCACCGAGGGAATTCACGGTTGAGTGCATAAAGTATGGGAAAGGAGCTTAAAGGAATGATGATGGAACAGCGTTTGAAAAACATCTCATCATTTTTCCTCATCACAGTATGAACTCGCTCCACATTCCACTTATATCCTAACAACAAATTAGTTGAGAAGAAGAAATCCTCAAAAAGTTTTTTCCCTTTATCAGCAAAACTCTCTCTCTCGTATCATGTTTTACAATAAGTTGCTTTCCTCTCCACTCACACAAGTCACACACACACATAATCATTTTATATATATATTCTGCTGTGAAAAGTGTGTATTTATGTATTCATACCATTCAAAATGTGTAATAAATCCTTTCACATCCTTTAAAAATAGGCTTAAATAGAGCTCTCTCTCTCACGAAGCCCCATATCCTTATCTGAGATTTGATTCGGTCCGAGAGATGTAAAAATATCCAGAGAATCTATAGCTTTTTCCACTTGACAATGCATCCCTTTGAGGATTAACTCGTGGACATTATATAGCCATTGAGTTGTGATGACTTTTCTCTTCTATTCCTTCCTCTTCCCTCGTCTTCACTAACTAGACACACTTATCCTTTCAATGAAGATGACTCTGACAGAGATGGAAGAGGAGCGTGAGTAAACTACCTCCTTTCCATCATCCTTCACACACACACATACACTCGCAAGAGCACATGAAGAGAGATATGCACTCAAGTATGAGGAAACTTGGAGGATGGGGAAATTCCTTTTTTTCTAAACTAAATAGACCATTCTGCGGCCAAGTTAAATCGTCAAGTCGTACATAATTTTGTATAATTTTCCATTGAGCTCTTCTTTCCCTTCATTCTTTATGAAAAAGATGGTGAATAGGCAGATGCAGGCTTTCCACTTACTCTCATCCGATAAAGTGAACTTTTTTCCCTTAACTGGGGAGCATATAGTTGCGATTGCTTCACTCACACAGTTATCAAACAACTGAAGGGAATAGACTGACTATATAGTTAAGTCAGCAGAAACTTACACACTCTTTGTGAAACTCTTCCATATCTCCACAAAGAAGTCGCATAACTGTAGATCCCATTCAAAATGGAGCATTATTGAGCATACATGTAATATCCTTTTAAGCTTGGCGTTGTGACGCCCGTTTTTGTGGGAAGCGAATATGAAATGGGATAAAAAAATCCGGCACTGCTTTCGCTGGCGATGCATATCATCATAACATTATGCAGTAATAATATTCAGTAAACTTTTCAGTCCAAGCTTTTGCAACTTCCTCTCTCATGTATTCACTCATTCATTCAGAAGGGAGTATAAAAAAAGAGTGAAAAGAGACTCTGCCCGCTTTATAAATGTATGACGAGGGAAAAGCTCATAAGATGACTTTTCTCTTTATACTCCCATTCACTCTTAAACTTTTTTCTCTCTTCTATACACTTTTATGCACAAGCTATGCTCCCATTATATTCCAAATCGTCATCATCTTCGTGTCAATAAAAAGGAGGTCTGAAGAAAAGCTGCTTTCAAGATCCTCCTCAAAATTCCTTCATATCGGAACATGTCGCTGTGAAGCGTAAGCGTTATTTGCGTTTTAATAACCTCCTCTCTCTCTCTCTCTCTCTCTCTCTCTCTCTCTCTCTCTTCTCCCCATAAACATAGTGTTCCACCTCTTGTCAATTCAAAGTTGTCCACATATTATTTTGCACAAAAAATCAATAAAGTTCAATCAAGATGAGCCACAAGGTGTAACAAGCCGCTCTTTAGATAAAAGTCAAAAGCCTAATAATAAGGTTGAGTTAGTTGGGCAGTATTTTTGTGCGTTGAACAGGGAGGGAAAAAGTGTAGATCAAAACTGTACTCGAGAAAAGGAAACAAGACTTGTATGCCAGTGGAGTGGAGTGAAAGCCCCTTAATGGGAGTTGTGAGACTAGCAATGTTACATAAATAGAAGGGCAGTAAAACCAATGAATATTGCAGTAGGGAAATGGCATCCGGGTTGGTAGGTGTATTCCTTATAAATCCCTATTTTCAAAGACACTTTTGTGGTGGTCGTATAATCTCGGAGAAATATCAAGGGAAATGTTGAGTAAATAAAAGTGGAGAAAAGGACTTGTCTGTGTGATGTGTGCGAATGCATTTTGTATCATGTGAATGAGCTGGAGAGAGAGAGTGGAGAAGGCACCCATTGTATGTGTTTAATTTAATAGCATGCGCCACTGCAACTCCTTTCACTGCAGCTGTTATTACCTGAACAGAGAAAGGGAGAGCTTTCTCATGTGGAACACTTTGACGCAGTTTTCAACCCAAACTTTGTTGTCCAAAATGTCATTAATTATTTTAATGAGCTCACGCTTTCAATTTCACTGGAATGAGGGTTGAGTGTGGAAAATCCCCTTTGATTTTATTCCAAGCACATATCCGGTTTTTTGACGCACATAAACTGCTTCCCGTGCTTGGAAGAATGTGTCAATAATTGATGATGTCAATATTTTCCAATGTCAATACACTCTGAGTGTATCTTGATCTTTTAATACTTTTAAAATTTTCAGATTCCAGTTGAACTCTTCTCCAAGAGGTTTCTAGGTTTCTACCTCCTACTCAGATACAGTTCCAATTTCGCTGAGAGACCATTTCAATTTGTTATTGAGAATCGGTGTCGAACACACAGAGGCAATTACATGTGTATGAATACGCCCAGCTATGTGCTTTCTCTAGGAAGGGCTGTACGTTGCAATTGGAAATGAAAGGAAAGACAGTAAATAAATGATTTCCTTTGAGCTGAGCGGATGAACGACATAGAAGGGAAAGTTGGAGAAGTAAATAAAGTGAGTGACTTTCATGTCTCTTTGCAACACTTTTTTCCTCCCTTTGGATGCTCTACTTTTCCAAGAATTTACAACAGGCTCTGAGGCGCATTCTAACTAACTTGAATGAAAACTTGAGATACTCTATAAAAACGTCACGTTTGTTGAAAAACGCTGTAAAATTAAGCGTTTTCCCGACGGAGGAAAAGAAGAGAGTTAACTTGCTACACTTGTCTGCCTACCTGACTGACACATGGTATGTACTTTTGGCACTGGTCGACTTACAAAACAAAAACCTCTCTCACTCGCCCATACATACCCAAAGCGTTCATTTTGCTAGTTGCGCAAAAAGTTGCCTGGAAGCAACATGGCATCAGAGGAAATGCCCTTAGGGACTCAAAACGCCTTCAAAAGACACTTTTTCAGCTTGCATAGCCCTTCTCCGTTGGAAGGCTCTTTTAATTCATGGTTGTGAGTCCCGTTCCGCACCGGCAACTAAAATGTGTATATATTTCATATTGATTTTTCTCTCTCTCTCTCTCTCTCTCATTCTTAATTACAAGTTTTGCATACAGCTACATCAAACTTGTTTTATATCACTTTCCTCTCTTCCGCCATGCCCAATTGAGTGAAGCAAGTGCTGATGTTGACTTTGTCACATATATCCCCCACTACTACTGGAATTCACCATGAAATAATGGATTTTCGAATTTCACCCTCGTCTCCCTGAAAAGCCTGAAGGTGGGCACTTGAGTCGATTGATTCCGGGAAGGTAGCCCTGTAAATATCATCGATGAAAGGGAGCTGAAGTGTGTATTGTGAAAATCTATGCATGGAAAAATCTCCCAATTCATCAAGAGTGTTCGTAAGTCTCGCTCCCTAATGAATATGCACCACCCACTTTTCCTGCCACTTGTGTGTCTGTCTGTGTGTTGTGGATAGGATTCTCAAAAAGATTTTTTTCTAAATAGCAAGCAAAGGAGCAGAAACAAGCACAAATCCCACAAGTAGGCTAAAAGAAGGACAGAAAGCATAATGGTTCGTGGGAGCGGAAGCGAGTAGTCAACTTTTACTGCCTGAACTTAACTCACTTTTCCTTCCTTGCCTTTCCTCTCTGTTGCTGGATATGGGATACATATGAGCAAAGTCGCACATTCCACTGGAATGTGATGTGGTATAATACTCTATAATAGGTTGGATGTAAGACGACCACGAGAAATACAACAATCCTCGTTATTTCATGGCTTACATAAACTTGTAAAATGGCCACTTCTTCTTGAGAAAAAAACCAAAAGCTCCTTGTGTGTTTGCAATAAGTTTTTTTGGGGGACATTTAGGCATCCTTTTTTGATTTTTTTTCTTTCTCCTCTCTCTACGACAAATTGCTAGGTTGTTGCTTCCTTTTTTCTGGAGGGAAGAAAATTATGCGAAAATTATATGAATAGCTTACTCCCAGCCTTGTACTCTGGTTGGGTTGGATTCTGGAGAAAAGTTATATTTTCCCATGATGAAAGAAGCACAGCCAAGAAAGCGATGGAGAAAGATGATGTTCACGAAATGATTATGCTCCTCTTGGCTTCTTCACTTTTCGTCTAATTTGAGACTTACTTTTTCCTCTTGTTATAGTCTTTCCATATTTCACTTGTTTTTTAGAAGAAAATTATGCGAAAATTATATGAATAGCTCACTCCCAGCCTTGTACTCTGGTTGGGTTGGATTCTGGAGAAAAGTTATATTTTCCCTTTTTGGAGGATGAGTGTATGGGCAATTTTTTCTGTCTCTTTTTTTCATGATGAAAGAAGCACAGCCAAGAAAGCGATGGAGAAAGATGATGTACACGAAATGATTATGCTCCTCTTGGCTTCTTCACTTTTCGTCTAATTTGAGACTTACTTTTTCCTCTTGTTATAGTCTTTCCATATTTCACTTGTTTTTTTCTCTTACAAAAGAAGATGATGAAAGAACGCCCATCTCGTAGAAATATAATAATATCCTCTCATATTTTATATCAGAGCGTCTTCAGCTCTTCTCAAAAGTAGTGGAAAGTAATCAAGAAAAGATGGGAGTTGTTGTGGCTTGTAGAAAAATAGTCAAGTACATAAGCATACATACTTGACAGGATTTTCATTTATACACAATATATGACCATTTTAAGTTACATGTTAAATACATAAGATGCACTTGAGACAAAACTCTAGCTTTCTTCTTTCCATTCTTCCCTTTGAAGGGAAAAACTTTTGAAAAATTGTGAAGACAGAGAGAGAGAGAGCTAAAACGGCATGACCCACTTTCTCATTCGGTTTTAACGAGATTCTTGAAAAAAGACAATAATTATGATGTTGATATGCAATCCTGATTTGATAAAGTTAAATTACTCAAAAGAATGCACAGGATATAGCTCCCATTGTGCAGTTCACGACACGAATTCACAAGAAAAGTTAAAAGTTTCCCCTTTTGTTTTTACTATTTTACTTTTAGCATTATGAGATTGGGATTGGAGACCAACACCTTAAATAGAATGAATAACAAGGCTACACTTTCCCAACGACACTTTCAGGATTCTTCCAGAGTGAAATATTATGCACAAAAAGCCATGCATTCCAAAACTTTGTCAAGGGATCCCAGGTTTTTGCTCAACGTGGCGGAAAAATATTGTGCAGCTTTTCCCATTTTTCCCCTTTCCTGTCACAAATGGCCCGATTATCCGGAATGCATTATTGCATTTCTACATTTTCTCCAACATTATATGACAGACAATGGAATCTAATATTTTACAAGAATTAGCATAATTTTAAAAATATGGAAGGCACACCTTGAACCAACTGCAGTTTCGCTATTTATCGCTTCGCCCCCCACTCTGTCGAGTCGGTGCCGTTGTCATACGTAATCACTTTTTTAACATGCATGCAACCTATAAATAGTACATACGATAGATCATACGACACTATAAACAATAAGACACTTCTGGGACTCATTTTAACGAGCTTTATCATATCAGCATTCGTATCTCACTTTTCCATCGTCACATTATTTCCTCAAGTGTCTCCAATCTTCTCGTCTCTCATATCTAAGAAACTGTCAATTTAGACTTTATTTTCTTTAGAAAAAGAGCTGAAAAAATTTGACATTTAACAACAAACTAGATAACTAATGACATTTTTCCTCGCCTTCTCCTCCACCCCATTCCCACTAGCCTACTACGAAGGACTTGAAAAAAAATAACTAGGTTTCCCATCTAAGCTCATGAGATGAAATAAACGAAAAAATAAAAGGAATTTCACTACTTTTTTTCTTGATTTTTTCCCTTCAGAAAAAAAGGAAGAAAAACGAGGTAAAGGAGGAAGAAAGGGGACAAATAAAAACAAAAAGTCGTATAATAATAACATCTTGTCTCCTTTTTCCCTTTCCATCCAAACGCTTTTTATTTCCTTGAGTAGGCAGTGGAGAGGATCTATTAAAGAGGAAAAGGCTGTGTGATAGGCTGACTGGCTGAGAACAACGACTCGTTATTTCTTTAATGCTCGGAAATAACAAACTTAAGTAGCTTTTCCTGTTCTTCCCATTTTTTTCTATATTTTTTCTTCCCTCTCCTCCACTCTTGAGAGACATGCGGGAAAGAGAGAGAGATGAAGGAGGAAGCATTGTAGAGCATGTATGCATTTTTTATCCGAAAAAACAAGATTAACTAACTGCTCCTTGTTGCCTTTTTCCCAGCTTGAATAATACATTTAATATATAGGAAAGTCTAGTTTTTATAAAGATGGTGGTTAATGTGCTCTGATGTTGTCTTACCCTTCTCATTGCTTTCTTTCTTCGTCTTAGCTCCATTTTCTTGGACATTTTAAGCTCCTCAAGTGCAGTCTCATTGATGCTTTCAATTATTAAAAGATGGGAAAAGCGCATCAGAAGAAAGTGGATGAGAATAAATATATATATTCCCTGTAATGCCCCACCATTGACATTTTTTATCCATTCATTTTCAGAAATTGAAGGGAATTCAATCGATCCGGAATATCTTGACGGGAATATTATTTACGTGTCTTTCACTCACAAGAATCAATTTGGATGACGTACACACCCAAATGGATTGGACGAGTTTATTAATAAAAAAAGAACCTCTGTAAAAAAATTTACATCTTCACCGTCCCAACAACATTCCAAAAAGGTCAGGAACATTTAAAGTAATGAAATTTTCCTCCGGCGTTTCTCTCCTCTGATGAAAGTTTTTTGTGTGGAGGAATCTCCTACAAGATTTTATCATTTCGTATGCATTAAATATTAAAAATACTTCCATTTATCCATTCATTTCTCATTTCATCCTGGACTACCCGGTTTCACAAGAGCTGTCGTAACGAGTCAAGGAGAATGTTCGTTTTAATGCTTGGAATGAGGCTGGAATATGAGAGATTCGTGGAAAGTATAAACTTTCACTAGACTCCCAGTTTTAGCATGTGTACTGGAAAACGTACACATCTGGCTCATAAAAATGATAAATCACATACCAGTCCTCGTATCTGTGGAAGAGGAGGAGGCTGGTGAAAGCTATAAACCCTATGGACACCAAACTACGTATATACGGCATATACTAGAGTAAATATTCGTCCGAGTGTGAAAGGATATTAGAAGGAGGTGTACGTACACATATCTTAAAATATTGTGAGGAGCCTGTCTCCAGAAATCTCATTTCCTGTTCTCTCAAGCAACGAATAAAATTGACTTTGCAGAGAGATTCTTAGTAAGTGGTTTGTCGTCTACTTTCCCTCCTATTTTAATACGCTTTCCACGTCGCCCTATACTCGTCTTTCACAACATGTGACAATCTCACAACTTTTAGCTCTCTTGAAAGTCTGAAATTAGAGTCGGTAATTCCTGTTCTCATTTCCGACAAGTTAAATATCATCAGTGTGCGATTCAACCAAGGGGAGAAAAATTGTCAGTTTATCCACACACTCAGCTCCCAGTGGGGAATTTATTAGATTTATCATTGGAAATTGGAGAAATGACGAAAATTATTTCAACCATGTGAATTGATTCTTTGGGGGAAAATTAGAAATTAGAGGAAAACTCATCTCATCTTTGATGCTGCAAGAAAGATGGGTCGATGAATGATTGTGATTATTATTTTGTTGACGATGCTGACAGTTCAACTCCAAAACCTCAACTTTCCCTTTCCAATTTACCCTCCAGAGCTGAGAGACCGCACGCTTGGGAGCTTTGGATATTTTTCCATCCGGCCAATTTCAACCCCATTTTATTTATAACATGTACATTTTATATATTTGATGTATACTCGAGTCCTTTGAAGATTCTGGTTGGTCCTAAAGTTTGAAAGTTTTCTGAGTTGAGGAAGCACAAAAAATTGTCATCGGGAGAAGAAGGCGTGTAGAATAAAGTCTAAAGGAAGAGATGAGAGTGGGCGAGTGAAGAGAATAGTAAAGAGAGACGTAATGTAATGTGTAGATAGAGATAGACAAGTCATCCATCTAGTCACCATTGTCTTCTCTCACTCACATCCATCTTTCTCAACTCGAAGCTCAATTTTTTCCGCTTACGATTTTTCTCTTTTGTGGGTTCACTCAAGAAACCAAGTATCCATATCAGGAGTCAAATAAAAAACATTCATTGCCTTTTCCAAATGCTTATGAAAAATTCACGTATTTTTTTCTTCAAAAGACAAATCAATATTGCTCAAATTTTGGCAAAAAACATGAAAACTTTCTGTACATATAGCACATAAAGTTTTTCTCCCTCTTCAAATTCTTTACAAGGGGCACATCACACAATGTCAATTTTTATGAGGTAGGAAGGCGAACAAAGACGGTGATTTTCTAAAGATGTATGGCAAGTTATTTTGTGGAGCTATTTCATCTCATCTCTTGTAGTATTCATAACAGCGTAAATGGGAAACAGCGTACAATGGAATATTATCCCTTCCTTCGTTTCCAATAAGACGCGGCGCACTAATAATCACTATCATCAATGGCAAGAGCCGTGCAAAATGAGTTTCTCTTTTGAGCAAAACACACACACACACACAGACAAGCGCATACAAAATATATAATATTGCTTTGAAAAGCGAGACAACCTTCTTTCCCAGCTAAGATCCTTTTTGTTGACTTTCATCGATGAAATTGTCGTCGTGACCGCATTTTTCCTCTTCCCAAAAGCATTCATTTCTCCATGAGAAATTCCCATTCTCTCGCTAACCAAGCTGCTTATGTGTGAGAGGAAGAGAGAGAGAGAGAGAGAAAACAACTCAAGAGAGAAAAGGAAGCAACCGGGTTGAGATAAGTTGACGGAATGACTAAGGTGAAAGCAATATATTATATTTGGATTGTGGATCCAGAAGAGATCTTTCCATTGGAAAGGTTCACCTCACTGAGCTCAAATACACATCATTCCCTTCTCGATTCTTCATTTCTCACTTGTCTCAACTGCCGAATGAACGCCACTCAAGGACGTTACATCTCTCAACGCCTGACTCACTAGTGGGGGGCTTGTGCTATATTTCCTATTTTAGAGTCATGACGAGAGAGAGAGAGAACAAATGGTGGGAAAGTGCGATTCTATGTCTTTCCTTTTGACTACTTCTAAGCTCCAGAATGAAAGCTTTCTCTGTCCACTTCACAATGTCGATGAAGATGATTGACTGTGTTCTTTGGAATGGGTACAAAGACAAATAATAGTAAGTTCCTAGTAATATCGCTACAGCAGACTTGGCCCTCATTTTTTCACAAGGATTATGCAGCAAAGTACATAAAAGAGTTGGGTGGTGGCCATTGTCATTCACTTGGCGAGTATGACAGGCTCACAGTTTCCTCAGCAAAATTGTTATTACTATCGCAATTATAGAAAAGTAATTGCTGACTAAAATCACGGGATTTTTTCCCTTTAGCAAACCATTATAGGGACCACGAGTAATCGGAGAACAAAACACAGGATAATATCATCAGTAAAGTTTTAGCCCTCGCACAATTATGTTACAAAAAATAGTTAGAAATTGTTCAAAAAAATTATTGCCAAAGTTTTTTTCCTGGGAAAAGATTGCCAATTAACTCTGGACTTTTTTTCGATGACAGTGTCTTGCCAGCAGGGCTCTTGAAGAAGAAGAAGAAACTTTTTTTATAAGGAGAGAAAATAAGGGGAGCAAAACTGGAAAAAAAAAAGTTTTTTCCTCCTGCAAGCAATTCCATTCCATTACCTTTTCCCACCAACCAACTTTGATATTTTCTATATCTGATCTGATCACCCACCCTAATAGACTTGGTATAGTAGGCATAAGCATGCCTCTAGTGTGGCATGTATAGCAAAAAATATATCCTGTCAGAGATTTTGATTAATAGCTCTCTGGCTCTATACATGAAAATGTGTATATTCATGCGGAATTGCGAAATGAAAGGGTAATTGTTTTAGAATGTGATTGTTTTCTCCTTCTTGTAGAGATATGTATAGGTTCGGCGGGCCTATATTGGAATGTTAATTGCCCAGAGTGGCGCCGAGAAAGGGAAGGATTTCTGGAATGGTTTTGGTTTTTGTTGGGCATGCTTTCGAGAAATATCTAAAGATGAACAATGCCCTTTCATTTTGTTGTCCAGTTGTAAGAGATTTCCCAAGGGACCTATTACGATTTCATATCTTTGACTAGCAATAGTCCCAGCAATATTGTAACACTTTTGTTGGATAGGGAAAATGCTTAGGTATAGAGGACCCTGCACTTTTGAAAAATTCTCCATGAATCATTCCACTCTGGAAATTGGCTCTTGAGAGGATAGATGTGGAGCCATAGTTAGCCTATAACTCATCCAAGGGAAATCAATTCAGTGTACAGGGTAATTCATGGCTGGTTTATGCACACAGATAACTTTACAGCAGATCATATAACAAGGAAAACCGGAAGAAAAAGGAGAGGGAGGAAGTAAACAAGGGGAAGGACAGTGACGCGTTTGTATTCAGAGTGAAGCCATTACGTGCATGTATTGTGGATCCCAATGGGCATTGGCAAATTTGTTCCCGTCATGATACTCTTTTATAGATATACAAGATAATGTGGGGTCTCCTATTTCACTGCGGATTTTTTAGTTGGACTTGAGGAGCAGCTGGTGTTGCTGCCTCGAGAAGGCATACTCTGATTTATGTGGTGATTTGTAGGTTATGTAATGGCTTTTAGATTGCGGCTTCACTCCTCATATTGCTTTCCCATTACAGGGTGACGCCTGTGGAAAATCGTGGCTAATACAGATACACCCTACTATACTCATAGGGGCTACTTTTCCGCTCCTTTTTAAAGTGTCAAAACAGCTATAATGCTGGGAAAGACGTGAAGGCAAGATGCAAAGTCGTGTATCTCTCGGAGGAAATGTTGCCCGAGGAGGGAACTACTTTGGAAGAAGAGTTGAAACGAGGCAAAGCAAATATACCTAATTTTGGTATCAAGAAGACGAGTATTGAAATGGAGAATGCAAAGTGGAAATGTGCCACCACAGTCCTTACAGTCTTGCGAGCTAGTTATAGCGTCGTACTCCATAGTGAAACTTTCTCTGTTTGCGTAATATTTTGTATGATATCAGTTTCCATAATAGTAAAAAGGAATATCCGGTGATGCTGTGTATCTGTACAATATACATATATCCCGTTTTCAGAGAAACTGCTCAAAGCTCTTGAACTGTGAGTGAATATCTAATTTTCGAACATTCCCTCAGCCATTATATTCGATCATTTGCCATTACACACAACACTATAGGCTTACATGGAAGTACTACGCAGTCACAGATATTTTTGGGATGTGGCTCACCAACTACTACAACAAGGACTGATATCCCATTTGATATTTATCTCGAGTCATGAGAAACATCATCATTGGTAGTTTCCCCATGTTTGAAAATGGAAACTGGCTAAGATCCCTCAGGCGAATATACTGACGATGGGAGAGAAAGGTCTCTATACAGTTATCTGCATCCTTTCATTCCGAATATTCCGATATCCACTATCTTACTCCCTCAAAGTTTATGAATACAGGAGGAAGCTGAGCAAACGACGACTGTCTGTTTTTATATTGCCAATTGCATTTGAAAAAGTCCAACTGGGATGAAACAGGATGCTTCGTTCTGTATTAAACTAGGTCGAGCGTAATCAGGAGTTGCAGTGAAAATGCATAAAATGACGTGGCAGATAAACCAGAACATCACAAAAACATCCCACTTGGGTCTTTTATGGCAAGCTAACAATCCATTGTTGCGGAAAAGCAATTGGCAATCGGTACATGTGTGACATTTCCAGTCAAAATCAATTCCTTTTCATTTTCCTTCCAATTCTTTCCTCTTATATTGCAAGCTTCCTTCCTCCGTGCACAAAACCACAATGAGAATTTTTATCCATATAATGGGATTCTGCTTGGTATGCTTGTATATGCACCTTCTTCTCAGGATATCTTCTCCAAGTTTCCACAATCCTCCTCAGAGCACGTTCCTCCAATCTATCAATTGGTTTGTGCACCTTTTCTCAAAAGCAATACACAAACTTTCTCCCATCCCAAAATTTTCAATTCCCAAAGTTGAAAATAGTAAAAGTAAACTGGAGCCTAGCGACTTTCTTCCAAATTGCATTGAGCCAGTTGAATTTTCCCCTTCTTTTTTAACTTCAAACTTCAAACTCGTGTGCGAGCATATACATATCTTCCAAAGAATTTGAAAGAGCTAGACCGATAAAATGATCAAAGCTGCCGCAGGTTACATGCCTCTTGTGTAAGGAAACTTTGCAATGTTCCCAAGTTGGCGTGTGCTTTTTTCATGTCGCACACTCCATAATATACTCAACCACCCGAACTCATCCTGTGGACTTTTTGATTGTTGTGCAATTGCTGGTTGAATTGGTGGAAAACGAGAGCGGAAATATGCTTCCCTTTGTGTATTATCAACATCAATGTTTGATACAGTAAGCAAGGGAAAAAAGCAACAACTTATATATCAGCATCATCGTCATCATTCACAGCATACACTGCTGAATTGAATGAACACACTTTTTTTATTTTTTTCCAGGCAGAGTGAAAGTTCCCATACATTTCGGGGAAATTCTTGTACATAAAAAAACACAACTCCATGTACACTGAATACTGATCGGGAGGATGATGATGCACAAGAAACACAAAAGATATGGTGTTTGCGTGCTGTGATGAAAAAAGATTGGGAAGGAGAGGAGGAAGTAGCATGAGCATCATCATAAAACTTTGTGTTCGTTTACAGACTCTCCTCTCATAACACTCCACTCTCAAGTTTTCCTTCTTATTTGGCTCTGTCCATCCATGATGATGTGGTAATGAAACTGTTTCTACTCAACTTTTTTTCCATCTTTTCTCGCTCTCTCTCTCTCTCTTTCCATCTAGCTGGGAGCCCCCTCCAGGAAGAAAAACATTTCGAGGGAAAGTTGCGTACTCGTGCCTGCTACTACATGCATGGGAATGAACATGCATTTATCATTCTCGCTAAACTTCTGCTTCATTCTCAGCTCAACTATATTACCTTGTTGATGATGAAGAGATGTGGAAAATGGCATGGAAAGATGGGCTTGATGCATGAATCTCTCAATAGAACATTTTCGATTTTTCCATTCCACCCATAAATCCATTCCAGATATATCTCACACACAAACATGATAAGATAAACTCAACAAAGACTGAGATGAGCACAAAAGATTATGATACACTTGGAAACCTTTCGTGGTGATGATGTGTGATGTTTTACATGACGCAAGGAACATTCTAATTTATTCTATCAGGCAATCAGACCAATAGACGATTACTGTATATTGAACCGGAAATTGAATACAATGACAATAGGATTCGTAGTGGCCTTCCATGTTGGCTGACACAAGGTGTTTATAAAGGCGAGTCATTTGACGGAAATCAACTTTTGCTAGTTTCACAAATTATATATCAGGTAAAAGGAAATTTGGAGCATGGAATAACGCATCCAGGAAGGAAAGTAACATTCTGTAGAAATGTCCACTCTGTACAAAAACAGTAGACTCCGTTTTTCTTTCTCTTCTCAAAATGCGCCCTAAATGCCAGAGGACTCGTGAGAGAAAAAAATCAAAAGAGCAAAGGCACACATCATATAGCCAGTGGGGTAAAATCGAGCAAGAGCTTTTTGCTAAATCGGCAAAAATTCTTCACTGTTTACAGCTCTCTCTCTCTCTCGTCTTTTTTCCCTTTTGGCTCTTTACCATTATCCAAAGAAAAATGTGTTGAGAGAAAATAGAAGGGCTATTGAGGAATAGAGAAGATTTTGTTCGTGTGTGGGTTAAACTTTGGC